>CAUYQU010042035.1:0-44542 GCA_963574635.1 Cheracebus regulus
TGAGGAACTGGCGTCCTCTGCAGAAGGAGAGACTTTCTGATTTTGAGTGTTCTCATTTCTTTTACGGTGACTTCTTGGCATCTTTATGGTTGTATCTGTCTGTCGTTTTTGTAGTTACCAACTTTCAAATTAGGTCTCTGAGTGGACGTCGAGCTTGTTAATTCCCAGCTCCGGAATCTATGTAATTGGCACTGTGGCGACCTGCAACGCTAGCTTAATCAGCAGCGTTGAAATTCGTGGTGCTTTTCTGCCCGGGGGTCTCCGGTCTGGCTTCTCAGTCCCTTTTTCTGTCAACTGGATGGACTGCTCTGACTTCCCAGAGCTCCAAACATCATCCAAAAGGAGACTCAGTCCCGTTTACTCTGCACCAAGAGCTGCCGAGCCGAGGCGCCGGCAAAAAAGCCGCGCCAGCCCAAAGGGTCACGCTGGTGACCTGTGGGGCTCCTCCGCTGGGAATGTCCTGGTCCGTGGGCAGCGAAAATTTATTGGTAAGTGTGGCGTCCACCGGCTCTTTGCGCTTTTACTGGGAGCTGCCATCCTGAGCTGCTAGTGATCGGCCATCTTGGATCTCTCTCCAATAAAATTGTTTACAGAAAACTTGCTTTCACCATATTTTTCTTCTACCCTCACACCACAGCAGTCATCAACACAGAAGACGTCTGTGACCAAATGTGTGAGGCTTTTTACCCCACATACCAAGCAGCTGACACACACTGGATGTCTTCTAATTCAGTTCCAACACTGTCTACCCAGAGATAGTGTCAGATCCCACAGGTTGAGGGCTTGGTCTCCAAGACTGCTCCCTTACACACACCTAGTTGCAAGTTTTGGTCTACAGAACTTCTGATCAACTAGCTTCAAGTTGGGGTTCCCATGACCCCCTCTTTGGGTTTGATTAATTTGCTGAAGAGGCTCAAAGAACTCAGGGAAACACATTTACCTCTTTATTATAAAGCATATTGCAATTGATACAAATTAAGGGAATGCACAGGGCAAGGCATTGGGAAAGGGGCACAGAGTTTTCATGCTCTCCCTGGATGGGTCCCCCTCCAGGAACCTCCACGTGATCAGCTGTCCCAAAGCTCACTGAACCCTGTCCTCTTGAGTATTTATGGAAGCTTCATGACATCTGCATTCCTTCCCCAAGTGTATAGGGTAGACTCTCTCATGGGAGGATCCTAAGACCAACAGTTAGAAAGAAGGAGAAACATTAGAGTGAATGGAGGGCAGGTTAGAAGGTCAGAGGCCTGCCCTGAGGCCTAACACAGCTGCTAGTATAACAAAAGGCTGTAACAATGCCTATGGGAGTTATAAGCCAGGAACCATAAATGAAAACCAGTATATATCATAACACTACAAAAGAAGCAGGGAAATTTATCACTTAACAATATTGCTTGGCATGGTGACTTATACCTGTAATCCCAGGGTTTTGGGAGGCGGAAATGGGAGGATTGCTTGAGGCCAGAAGTTCGAGATCGGTCTGGGTAACAGGGCGAGATCCCATCTTTACAAAATGTCAAATAAATTAGCCAGGAGCCCTAGTGGTGTCACTTGCCTGTAGTCCCAGCTACTTGAGAAGCTGAGGTGGGAAAATTGCTAGAGTCCAGGAGTTCCAGGCTGTAGTGAGCTGTGATCTTGCCACTGCACTCCAGCCTGAGTGACAGAGCAAGAACCTGTCTTAAAACAAAAACAATAAAAAACACACAAAAAAATTATTTCATAATAACATTTTTTTCTTGTTATTCTACTAGAAGTGTTAAGATCTACTATCAGATAGGATAATTACAAGTCATTAACACACATTTGCTATGGAGTAATTTATATTTGCAAAGCATCTGAATCTAAAATAAAGTCAAAGGAGGGGAGGAGAATCAAGAGAAAGAGGAGGTGGAATGACAGGAAAAGGAGGAGGAGGGGAAGAATAACATTGTGAATTCCTATGGCATTAATGCATTCCTTTATAAAATATCAATTATGTTTAAATATTGTCAAGAAAGAAACTAATACACAATACATTATTTCCTAATTATTAAATTAATTCAAATTATTTTCAAATGATTTACATTATTAACCAATTATTTAAATTTGCTTTACTTCTACTATTAAAATAAATGCCAAAGAAAATTAATTTTTCTCTTATTAGTAACTTACGGAAGCTGAAGGGTAAAGTGAAATGGGTTTGAAAATATTACTCTAAATAAGAGTAAGTGATTTTCAATCAACATGTCCTTTTGAACTGTCGGACTACCAGTCCTGATGGAATAGAGCATCCATTATCAATGGTGAACAATGGATTCTTACAGTTCAGGTGTTTGGCTCCTTTCCATTACATATAGAAAAGGTGTTGCAGAAAATAATGCTGTAAAACAAAACCAGCCAGGAGTCAGAACCAAGAGATGATTTTACTTTTTTTTTTTTTAAATATATGTCTTGGATATTTGGGTCATATTCTAAACTTAGCTCAGAGGTATAATATTCTCTAGTAGGGGGCTCAACTTTCAGCCTCTGTGTAGGAGATTTCTAAAGATTTACATTCTGAATTCCTGAATCAATTAAAGTTACAATGTGAGTTCTTGGGCTGCAGAGCCTTCATCCCAGTTCTAACACAATAAGCCTAACTCTACAATCTTTGTAGTATTTAGCTTGTTATCATTCTCAAGAGAAACTGGACATTGTCTTATAGAGCTGGTACTCAGGAATGTAACATGATTTTTCTTCCTTTTTCTCCATGGGAAATGTCTACCCCATGGTGTTTAAGTACGACATTGTAAAGGGTAATCAGTAGAGACTTTAGCTGAGCCAAGTAGTTACTATTTGCGTTTGAAATACACTATCAATAACAGTCTCTCCTCTTATATTTTCTTTCCCTCATTTTCAAAGATAATCAAGAACATAACTACTTTTAAATATAACATTATAAATTCAAAAAGGAAGTATACTGCTAGGTACCAAGAAATATGTAAATTTTGTGTTAATTTTCTTCAATTATAGTTGTCTCACAAATGTACCCTACATTCCAAAAATCGGTTGAAAGCTACTGCAGCACATGATATCCGTGTTGCACTTGGCCGGTGTCATCTTTGTTAGCTATTTTTGAAGCCTTCTGAGACAAATTTTGCCTACCTTCTTCCCATCCTCTGCTGCTCTCTTACATCTTGGCATTAGGAACATTCCTTTCATCTCTTTTCTTTCTGTATTTAATCGATCATTAAAAAGTCCTGTTCTCCTTTTCTTACTATATCTCATCTTTCAGGAGTCCCCTGAATCTATGCATGGCAAATGTTTCAAATGTATGCATTTTAATAGTCACTTGGGTGGTATATGAAGGAGTGGGAAAGATACCAAATACTCTCTCTGGCCTTTTCATTGTTCCTCATTTTGGCCAGATCGCCATCAACAGCTCTGATCAAGCTGTTCTCCTTTAGCACCAAATTTAATTATTTTCTAAAATCCCAAGACTTTCTTTGCAGAAAAATGTTATTTTCTTATCATCTTTGTATAATTTTTATCATCCTCTGACTGTTCTGAATCATTTCTAAGTAGTGGCATCTTTGCTATGATTGTAACTCATAAACAGCATCCTAGTTATGCAACATGGCTTAGGTAGAGAAGGTGGCAAGTATTTTTTGGCTCTAACCAAATTTCCTATTTCTGTTTTCATAGTCTACATCCAGAAAGAAAACAAACCCTTGAGCAAGAAACCTGCTATGTGGGTGTCAGTACCTTGAAAGCCAAGTTGGGTACAAGCTGTTCAGAGGCTTTAGGCCTGTCAATTAATGTCTTCCCCAAAGCTATGGTCAACCACAATCTGCAGAAGTATGCTAAATAGGATTTGTGCAAGTATTGCTCATTTGCAGGCAAAAACAAAATTTCCTTTCTGTTCTTGTGCAGTCATAAATGAATAAGGATTTGAAAATAGCTTCATGTGCTACATGAAACAGAACTCCTAGGTTAAAATTAGTCCCAGCAATGCCCGTAATTACTGGTATAATAGGGCATGTGTTGTCTATCCTCTCTGGTCCTCACTGTTCTCTTTTTCAAGGTTGTTCTTGACCAAAAAATATATAGTATTAAAGTTTTAGCAACAGGAAGCCATTTCTCTTTCTTCCATGACTGAATCTGAAATGAGCTGGGGTTGACAGAAAGTTTTTTCTATGTTAAGGAATCATAGTGTTACTTAACTGCCTTACCCCTCCAACCAACCACCACCAAAACTGATTTACTTATTTATGTATTTATTGAAATGGGGGTCCCACTCTGTCACCCAGGCTAGAGTGCAGTGGTGCAATCATGGCTCACTGCAACTTTGACCTCCCAGGCTCAAGTGATCATTCCACCTTGACCTCCTGAGTAGCTGGGACCATAGGCATGTGCCACTACATCTGGCTAATTTTTTTAAAAAATGTTTTCTGTAGAGACAGGGTTTTGCCACAGTAATCAGCCTGGTCTCAAATTCCTGGGCTCAAGCCATCCTCCCACCTCAGCCTCCCAAAGTGCTGGGATTACAGGTGTGAGCCATTGTGCCCCGCCCAAAGCTGCTATAAGACCTGGTTTGTAAGAGTGATTTCCATCGCACTTTGGAACATTTGGTTTCTGATCACATCTGATTGGACCATGGAAGGCTATCTAATCCAAGAGCAAGCAAGACACAGCCTGGGTTATGACCCAAGTGGCCTGGATAGAAGGCATAAATTGTATGGATTGATTTTTGTCTAGAAATACAGAAGAGCATGGAACAGTTTGAAATTGCTGAAGCTGAAACAAAGTGAGAGGAGGACATGAGGTGACTGGACCAAATTTATTAAGAAACTTCAAATAAGAATAAGATTAGGAATCACTAACTCTAATAGATAACCCTATGAGATAGGGATAAAAATAGGAAGTCCAATATAAGACAAATGTGTAGTAGTAAAGGAGAGTTAGAAGAAAAAAAACACACCGAGGACATGAGCCAGAATAAATATCCAGGGGTCCCTCCTGGGTTCCTTCTTAGAGTTGCTCTTCCTGTGTGCTGGTTGTTACACATTTTTTCAGTTTCATTTAGGGGAGCTTTCTATACTAAATTTCTTATTGCATGAGGCTTCCAAATAAAATTAAAATCTTTCAACCAAACCAACATATAGTAAAAGAATCATTATATGATTTTTAAATCCCGAACTCCATATTCCCATAGGATATTTGCATTTTATTAATTCCAAGATGTTTATAATTGAAAGAGTATTTAGAAGATACTTTGAAACAGAAATTTTCTCGTGAATATTACCTATTCTCTTATCCTCCAAAATAGAACTACCCAAAATAGAACTATCTATCTATCTATCTATCCAACTAACTAACTATCTATCCAAAATAGAACTTTGCTTCTCTTATCCTCAATAACAGCGCCAACTTGATAAGAAATCCCATTCATAATGCTACTCACCCACCAAAGCAAGATGACTTTTATATTATGTGTACTAGAGTTTTATTGGTTTGATTTATACATCTCCATGTCCTACCATTAATGTAAACACGAACATGCAGTATTATTAAACTTCATCTTCATGATTAAGATATTACATATTAAATAAAAAATTTTCCATTCTTACCTTTCCTAATTTAAAATTAAATTTGTCCAGATGAGGATATTTCAAAGAAAGATCATAAGACTTTGTTAAGAAACATATTTTAAGTGTCACCCCTAAAAATTACATTTTATTCTTAAACAAGGAATGCATGCTTACTATACTACATTGGGGCATTAATGATTAATGAAGACATTTGACAACCAATGTTGAATTTATTTTTTATTTTAGAAAAAGAGTAACGTATGCATGACAATATGAGAAATAGAATAGAAACAGTAGAAACAGAAGCCTGTTTGATTCAAATGAGGAAAAATATATTGATACAGACTTAACACTGTATATACAAAGAAATACAGAGCAGAGATTACAGCAGGATCCAGCATTTGCTTGGAGAAAACACTTGATCTTCTCCTGTCTCTGTCATACTCCTCACCCCTAGCCAAAATAAACAGAATCTGCATTTTGTTAAGCAAACATAGGTTCAGTATAAGCCCTAGTTTTCACTTGACCCCTTGTTGCTCTATTTTCCTTCCTAAGGAGAAATAAAAAGCTGCTACCAAGCCCAGAGAGAAACCGTGTCTGAGAAACATCAGGAACAGCTCTGATCCACACTTTGAAGTGGATAAGTTGGCTTTCAATGTCCTCATTTCCCTTTTTGTCTTCTTCTTCCTATCCTGGTGTTGCTGCCTCCCAGGTTTCTTTCCAAAATGTCATCCTAATCCTTTTCTTCTTCTTATTGCTGTTATAATCTTTCCTTCTTCACCCTTTTCCCAAGCACTTAGACGTGTGATTGCCAAACTTTATGCTAATGAAGAAACCTCTGCTATGTAGAATCAGTTCCTAAAGCATCAATTAATTGGCCAGATAAAAGATTACAAGCTAATGATCATGGTGTACTGAAAAAAAAATTATCTTCATCTTTTTGGTCAGATCTATATGTGACTCTATTATAAGGGATTTTGATAAGCCTTAATTCAAACACAGTTTTCAGGCTTTAAATTCTGTTTACAAGTTGGGTCAAATGGCAGCTCAGTTTTAAGTTCTTTGAGAAATCTCCAAACTGTTTTCCATAGTGACTGAGCTAATTTACACTCCTACCAACAGTGTATAAGTGCTCCTTTTTCTCAGTAGCCTCTCCGGCATCTGTGGTTTTTTTGACTTTTTAATAATAGCCATTCTGACTGGTGTAAGATGTTTTGATTTGCATTTTTCTGATTAGTGATGATGATGCTGTAAAAATCAATACTTATCATCCCCCAAATAACCTATTGTCTGAGTTTTAAAGCTTAAGATGCAGGTGGTATCACAGACCTCAGACAATCATACTCTTAAAAAACTTTGCCCTCAGATCTATTTCTCAAAAAAAGTTTTTTTCTTCCAACTTTTATTTTAGATACAGGGAGGACATGTGCAGATTTGTTACATGGGTATATTGTACTCAGGTAGTAAGTATAGTCTCCAATAGGTAGTTTTTCAACCCACACCCTCCCCCCACACCATAGTCCTCAGTATCTGCTGTTTCCTTGTTGATGTTCATGTGTGTTCGATGTTCAGCTCCCACTTATAAATGAGAACATGTGGTGTTTGGTTTTCTGTTCCTGCATTAATGCATTTAAGATAATGACCTCCAGCTGTATCCATGTTGCTGCAAAAGACATGATTTTGGTTTTTTTTTTTTATCTCTGTGTAGTATTCCGTGGTGTATATATACCACATTTTCTTTATCCAGTCCACCACTGATAGGCACCTCCATTAACTCAATGTCTTTGCTATTGTGAATAGTACAGTGATGAACATACAAATGCATGTGTCTTTTTGTTAAAATCATGTATTTTCCCTTGGATATATACTC
Organism: Cheracebus regulus; assembly: GCA_963574635.1. Taxonomy (NCBI): domain Eukaryota; kingdom Metazoa; phylum Chordata; class Mammalia; order Primates; family Pitheciidae; genus Cheracebus; species Cheracebus regulus. The sequence continues at coordinate 7,420 of CAUYQU010042035.1, forward strand.
AGTAATGGGATTGCTCATTCAAATAGTAGCCCTCTTTTAAGTTTTTTGAGCAAACTCCAAACTGCTTTCCACAGTGGCTGAACTAATTTACGTTCCCACTGGTATCTCATTGTAGCTTTAATTTGCATTTCTCTGAAGATAAGTGATTAGGAGCATTTTTTCATGTATTGATATTTATTAGCTGCTTGTATGTCTTATTCTGAGAAGTGTCTGTTCATATCCTTTGTCTATTTTTAAATAGTTTTTTTTTTTTTGCTTGTTGATTTGTTTAAAGACTTTATAGATGCTGGATATTAAACCATTGTTGAATGCACAGTTTGCAAATATTTTTGTCCATTTTGTAGGTTGCCTGTTTACTCTCTTAATGATTTCTTTGACTATGCAGAAGCTCTTTAGTTTAATTAGGTCTCACTTGTCAATTTTTGGTTATTTTGCGATGGTGCCTTCTTCAAAAATTCTTTTCCAAGGCTGATGTAGAGAAGAGTATTTCCTAGGTTTTCTTCTAGGATTTTTCTAGCATAAGTTCTTACCTATAAATCTATAATCCATCTTGAGTTTTTTTTATGTGGTGAAAGGTAAGGTCTTACATACAAATCTCCAATCCATCTTGAGTTAATTTTTTTTTTATGTGGTGAAAGATAAGGGCCCAGTTTTATTCTCCTGTATACGGCTAGGCAGCAATTCCAGCACCATTTACTAAACAGAGAGTCCTTCCCTATTGCTTGTTCTTGTCAGCCTTGTCAAAGTTCAGATAGTTGTAAGTGTGTGGATTTATTTCTGGGTTCTCTAATCTGTTCCATTGGTCTAAGTGTCTCTTTTTCTACCAGTTCCATGCTGTTTTGGTTACTACTGCTTTATAATGTAGTTTAAAGTCGGGTAGTGAGATGCCTCTGGCTTTGTTCTTTTTAGTTAGCATTGCTTTAGCTATTTGGGCTCTCTTTTGATTTTATATGAATGCTGGAGTTTTTTTCTAATTCTATGAAGAATGACGTTGGTAGTTTGATAAGAGTAGCACTGAATCTGTAAATTGCTTTGGGCAATATGGTCATTTTAATCATATTGATTCTTCCAATCCATGAGCATAGAATGCTTTTCCATTTATTTTTGTCATCTCTGATTTCTTTCAGCAGTGTTTTGTAGTTCTTGTAGAAATGTCTAAATTTCTATGCTCTGTTGTATATCACAGGAAGGACAGTCACTGAACTCTTCATTTTCTGGGATCCATGCTAGCAGGCAGGTCTCCACCTGGGTTTGGTCAATGACAGACATGGTCAGGAGATAAGAGAGTGAGAGAAAGGGCCAGTCAAGAGCATATTCTTCTCTCCCTTGTCTGTCTAAAATGGTGTCTTTGGCAAAACCTGTGCTTCTTCCCAGGTTCTATCTCCTTCTAGAAAAGCCCACCCTGATTCCAGCTTCCCTTAAATTATTATGATCTAATTATGATCTATGAATTCTAGTGACACTACTTCTTCCCTTTGGAAGGGTTGTAGTAGTTTTGTCCTAAGGGTTGTAGTAGTTTTGCTTCTTAATCTCTGAGTAACCTTATAGATTTCCTGTTTTATGTTTCAGCTTTTTCATTGCTGACCTCCAAAACCAGTTCCTTATATTAAATCTCTGCTGTTTACAATCTGAGAATGGTTTTTACAGTTGTGTTCTTCACTGATGTGAAATCCTAGAGGTGACAATATTTGTATTTATGTGCTTGCCTAATAACAATGTATTCTATACATTGGCACTGGACTTTTACATTTTTCAAATTAATGTGAGATAGGCAAAGGTGATGAGACTTCAATTGGTAGTTATTCTTCCAAATTGGTTATCTGAAAACTGCTAGATAGGAATATCTACCAAATACCCATTTTTTAAATATCAGTCTGAAAAAAAAATTGAATCCTTTGACAGAAATAGTAATGTTTTGTTTTTGACTCCAACTTATTCCTAATTGTCAATCACGGTTGGATGGGTAAAAATGACTAAATAGCTAGTGGAGCAATTATATTATTGGGGGTCTATTTCCTCAGGGCTTGGCTTGATACTATTTAATTGAATAATCATTTATTGAACTAATCTGTGCCAAATATTGTACTAAGCCTAGGCATGTAAATATGAATGAGGCACAAAACCTGTCCAATGGAAGTTCAATGTATTAGAAGTGACAGATAAACAAGTAGATTTTTAATACTGAGTAATAATGACAGAACAGGAAAATACACAAGGTGTGGGAAATATAATAGGTACAGAGGGACTGAGCAGGAAATGTATTTTGAAGAACTAACATCTGATTAATATTTTGAAGAACTGATATCAATCCAAGCCAGGCACTGTGTTAGAGCTAGGTGAGAGCAAAATAATGAATGGATTTGCATTCCATTGTAATGAGTCTGGGATTCAATATTTTCTGAACAGTTGAGGGCTATAAATATGAGATCAACAATCAGACGCATGATTTTGAACAACATTATGAAAGAAGCATAAAGAAAGAGAGGTTGGCTAAGAAATCGATGTGACCTAAACATACATCTCTGGATCTGACAGTAATGAGAACATGAACTTAGGCCACAGGTATGGAAGTTGGATGGGTATGATGTGTTCAAGAAGTATTTAGAAGGTAGAGTTGTATGCCATTATGACTGTTTCAGTGTACTGTATTAGAAAATGAGGAATACTACTTAAACGACACTAATTTATTCAGGTATTTCATAATCCAGCACTAGATAGTATCTTTGAATTGGAAAACAAATGGGAATTAAAAGTCTGTAATAAGCTCAACATGGCTGAAATTATTTCCAGCTTTGGCCAATTGTTAATTGAGGCAGAAAAATTAATTGGTTAAGAGAAGGAATTCTGAAGCCAGAATTTCTGGCTTTGAACTCATGGTCTGCCAGAAAATATTAATAGTGTTTGTTGAATAAATAAATAGATGAATAAATAAATACTAAATTAAAATTAGATAAAAATTTGGAAGAAAGACAAGTACTTAGAAACATACAGGTATTTGATATCTTAGTTAATATTTCTGCAACTCACTTTTTTATCTATGGAATGGGATATGGAATAGAAATTACTTGTCACGGTTGATAATTGTCTTAGTCTGCTCATGCTGTCCTAACAAAACACTTCAGACTGGCCGTCTTAAACAACAGGCATTTATTTTCTCTTGGTCCTGGAGGCTGGAAAGTTGAAGATCCTGGTTCAGGCAGAGTTCAGTTTCTTGTGAGAACCCTCTTCCTGGCTTGCAGATGGTGCCTTCTCACTGTGTCCTCACATGGCCTTGTATACACACAGAGTGAGATGAGAGAGACAGAATGAGAGAGAGAGAGAGAGAGCTCTTGTGTGTTGTCTTATAAGTAAACGAATTCTATCAGATCAGGGCCCTACCTCACTCATTTAACCTTAATTATTTCCTTACTCCAAATATGGCCACTGTGGAGATTAGGAGGGGCCATATTTGACATACGAATTTTGGGGGAATACATAGATTCGGTCCATAACAATAATATATCTAAAGAGATGGAAGCAGAGCCTAATAAGATATTATTATTATTATCTTTATAAACCTAGAATATTGCTACTAGAATATGTCTATGCAATGTCATTTCAAAAAAAATAAGGATTTGTGTCAATTTTATTAATAACAGAATCCAAAGTTTCTGGAACAACGCTTGGCAAATAGCAGGTGCTCAATAAGTATTTGTTGAATGAATAAGAGAGTACTTCTAATAGGCATATACAATTATCGTTATTCCTTTAACAAGCAGAGAATGCTTAGTATGTGACATGCAATATCCTAAGTACTATACATAACTCAATACATTTAATCCCTGTCATAACTTCATGAGATTATCTGCTTGTTTCCTTTTCACAAATGAGAACTCTATGGCCATAAGAGGTATCACTGCTTGTCAAAGGTCATGTAGGAAATAAATGACAAAGATGGTATATGAACCCAGACCCTATGGCTCTAGAGTTTCATGCTATTATCGATGACACCCTACAGAGTTGGCTCTAGAGTCCACAGAGATGGCTTCTAATGACAGTTCCCAAGGAAAGGGTATCTTTTTTATTTAGGCAGAATATCTTAATTAATATGTTTACCAAAGGATCAAGTAAATTCAAAATGACAGTAAGCCTTTAATGATCTCTCCAGCTGGAATATTTGCTTCATAACTTGAGAAAAATAGCTGTGCAGCTGAGATTCAGAGGATAGCAAATATCTCAGCATTCTGCTATTGCCAGTCTCACAAAGCTTTGGACCTAAATAGAAGTTGGCATAATATTCCCTGTTTTACCTATTTTGCATCTATGCTACATTTTACTCTTGTGTGTTTTTTCTATCATACACCTTATTTCTCCTGATCTTTGTAACCTCTGTTTTGCACTATTTTCTGCTATGTTTGTTATTTCATCTTCTTACATGCCATCCTTTCTGTCCATTCACTTTATTCTTACACAATAAGACTTCATTCTTTACTGTTAAGACTCACATTCTTTATGGCTTCCTGTAGTAGTTTTTGTGATTTTTCTTTGTCTGTTTTTCTGTTTTTTTCTTGGCTCTGCATCATAGACAGAGATTATTTATCAGTCGTTTGTGGTTTCTTAATATTGCCAACAGGTTGACAACTTCCCCAGTTCTTTCCCTATGGGGCTTCTGAATCATCTTTTAACGTATTTCTCTGTACCACAAAAACAGAATATCAGAAATGCTGAGCCACACTTGCATGAAACATAGACTTTGCTTTGATTGTCTTTTCTGAGACAAAAATGTACCATTCCTGTGTTACTACACATAGTACCAACTTCCAGGAATGAAATTTTCTGCCAGTAAGTTAGTTCCTCTAAGCTCAGTGATAAAAGCAGACTGATATTATAAGAAAACCATTTAAAAGTACACATATTTTTAACTTGATAATCCAGAAGGTATTCTCCACCCCTTTTCTATTGACATACTGCCATGGATTAATGAATTTTCTCTAATATTCCCTATTGGTGAATTGGAGGGCTTTTCACAAGTAAATTATTTTATTCCCTAAAGTAAACTTACCCTTTTAAAGAATAAGAAGGATTAAGCTTTGGGTTCATAGTATCTTGGTATCTATATATACATGCAATAAAAACACACACTGACCCTCACAAACACATGTATATATGTGTATATATGCATAAATATGTTTGGCAGGTATACAATTTCATGTATTTTATTTATTATAAATACCATTTAATATATAGATATCATTTTATCTTTCAAACTTCTACCTAAAGCATTATTATCTACATTCTTCAATGTACTTGAATTTCTACAGCTATTGCATTGAAAAGCAAGTACTTCAGTCTAGCCAAGTTTCTATCAAAATTGCCTCAAAAGCATTTTTTGTCTCTTCATCCTTATCTTATGATGAAGAAAGACTAAGCTTGTAAAACCCCACCTGCATGGAGAATTTTTTTTCCTAGGGTAGAAAACATAAGGGAGAAAGAAAGCAACTCATATCTTATCCATTATGATTAACAGCCCATGCTAATGACATTCATTAAGCTAAATGAGCAGGAGAATGAGGACTCAAGCTTTCTAATTGAGACAGATTTATTTTTAGGATGAAATTCTCCCAAAATACATTTTCTTTTTTAAAACATTGAGTGTCATTTCAAGGCATATAATTTAAACAACTGATTATGGATGGGATACGCTTTAGCCCTTCTGGAAGTGTAAAATTATACAACCACCAAAATCATCATTATCATTTTTATAGTTTTATTATGACTATTATTTATTACATGAGTGGATAAAATATAAAAAGGAAAGAAAAAATGATCTTCATTAAAGTTAATGACTCATCTTAGCAATTTTGTTATTGAGTTAACTGTTTGAGACCTCTTCTGGCTTAGATCTTCTCTGAGTGAGAGTATTAGTCAGATCTGTTAAACATATATCCACAAAAATAATACCACCTTAGGATAAGAGGCTTGGAAATAGATTTTACATATGCTGATTTCTACTGTGCTTTAAATAATATATATATATACACACACACGTGAACATACATATATGTAGCATATATGAAAAATAGGAAGCCTGTCACAAATAACACAGGTTTTAATACATTTTGCATGAAGACGACTCCACATATTGAAAGTATTTTTATAATATTTATAATTTTTAATATATTGCTGAACATTCAATGGACTTGTCATTAAAAGATATGAATTTAACTTACTTTTCTTTCAGTATTAGCTCTGCATTATGGGAGAGTCTCTAATTATAGAGATAATAAATATGAGCTCAAATCATAACTTTCAAAAACAATATTTCTGACTACAACAAAGTAATTTGTTTTGAGCAAATCCTCTGACCAAAAAACTTATGAAAATCAGACAAAATATATAAAATAACTCTTTGAAAGCATTAGAGATAAACCAACTCAGGCAGAATTTAAATATCTGTAATCCTTGAGAGAATGAAAGTGCATAAGATGAGTTTCACATTCATCCATCTTTGTCCTTGAAGACATTTTTCAATTCACTGCATCCTAGTGCAGAACCCAAGCAGAACCCAGCCATCTCACTGGGCTGAAAGTCAGTGACTGAAGTGTAAAGCTGCCAAATTGAATGGGACTCAAAAAGCAAAATCTTTGAAATGAAGAAACTACTATAGTGAGTAAAAAAATCTACAGGCAAATCCCCTTAAGTTGTTGGTTAATTACCCATCCTTGCATATGAAAGATGAAAGTCGAAAAAGAATGACAAAAAGAACAAAGGAAAAAAGGAAGAAAGGAAGGGAGGGAGGGAGGGAGGAAAGGAAGGAGGGATAAGGAAGCAAGAAAGGGAGGAATAAGGAAACAAGTAAGGGAGGAAAAAAGGAAGGAAAGGAGGAAGGAAGGAAAGAAGGAAGGAAGAAAGGAAGGAAGGGAGGGAAAAACAAAAGACTAGCAATGAATAGTAGGTGAAAGGAAACAAACAGAAATTTTATCAGTTATATAATATCTGGGAGGCAGATTTGGAGATCAAGTCCTGGAATGTCACAAATATTTTCTCAAATACTCTGACTATTTTGTTGAGACCCCAGAAAATACACAACCTAGGACTAAGGCCACCTCCTAGGTATCAGGAACATGCTTAAGAGTAAGAACTACCATCTAAAAGTAACAGCAAAAGTGATACAGAATTGTTCTACAGAGCTTGAAATCAGCACACAACAGAATCAGTGGAAGTACTAATACAGTATTTGCTGTCAAAAAAAATCTAACCCTCCTTGGAGAAAAATAACATATTCTAGAGTTATAATTTTTCATCCAAAGTGTCCAGAATTCAGTAAAAAATTACCAGGTATATCAAAACATAGGACAAAATGACCAAGAATGAAAACAAACAAGTAAAAGGCAGGTGATAGAAGACCTAGGGTTGGTATTAGAATTGTCATACAAGGGTTTAATATAACTATGTGATTAATATATGCGAGAAAGTAAAGAAAATGATGTTGGATTTTAACAGAAACCTGAAGTTACACACACACACGCACACACACACAGAGACAGAGAGAGAGAGAGAGAGACTCAATTCAGAATTAAGTAGTAAAGTACACATTATTTTCATATGCCCTTGGATCATTTGCCAAAGTAAACTGTGTAATTGACTTTAAAGCAAGTCTCAACAAATGTTAAAAACTAAAAATAGTCAAAGTACATTATCTAAATATAATGGAATTTAAATAGAAATCAGTCTCGCAGGCTGGGCTTGGTGGCTCACACCTGTAATCCCAGCACTTTGAGAGGCCAGAGTGGGAGGATTGCTTGAGCCCAGGAGTTTGAGATCAGCCTGATCTCTCTTTTGTGAGACCCTGTCTCCACAAAAGTAAACGGTAAATAAAATAAAATAAATGTTTCAAAAAGATAATTATAAAACTCCCCAAAAGTTTTAAAATGTCTATTTTTTTGTAATAGAAAATGTCTATTTTTTTGTTCCTGCGAAAAGTTAAACCTAGAAAAAAATAATTCCCAAATATCCTCTACCTGGATTCACTAATATTTAACATTTTGTTCTAATTGTGTGATTTCTCTACATCTCATACTTTTTCTGAACAATTTGAAATGAAATTGCATACATCATGCTCCATTTTTCACTTGAAAGTCAGTGTTATTTCTCTAAGAAGATGCTCTTATATAACCATTGTTAAATAATTAAATTCATGTAATCTAACATTAGTATATTTTATTTACATTTCACATTCCGCTTTCTTCAGTTGTCCTAATTATAACCTTTCTGATCATTTTCCTCATTACTTGAACATGTCCAGGATTGTGTAAGTATTTACTTGACGTATCTTGTAAGTTGTTTTTTAATCTTTAAAGATTAAATCTAGACCATATTTCAGCCGTTCTTTAACTTCCAGTACATTGACTTTTTTTTAGTTTTTAAGAATATAGGTTTGTTATCTTAGTTGAATTTTCTTCAAATAGGTTTTGATGGTGTTTTCTCATGTTTAGATTCAGGTTAGGCTTTTTTTGTGGGGTGGCAATCTATGTTAGGATGTCATATTTATACACACATGATGTTTGTTTCCTGTTAGCGATAATGGCAATTTCGATCACTTGGTTGAGATGTTGCCTGGTTTATTTACTATATAGTTATTATTTTTCTTTTAATATTTAGTTTTGAGAGAGATAATTTGAGGCAATGTAATCATTTTCTTCCTCGTCAGAATTTTTACCTCTAAAGTTAACAACTGTTGTTTCTTGCTTGCAGAATTTTTACTATAATGGTACAGAATGATAATTTTTTACCCTATCATCCCTTTTATGTTTATAGGTGAGAATTATATTGTAAAAATGTTTATTATTTTCTTTATCTATTTATATATTTTTATTGATAGTGTGAAATCATGGATTTTTACTTCATTCTGTGGATCATAATCCATGACTGTTCTTATTTAATTAGATATTCATGTTGTTCCAAATTTGGCCAAAGAGAGCCCCCTTTAATCTCATCCCTGTGTATTTTTAGCATGCTAATATTTTGACATGCTAACATTTCTTTTTGTTCACTTCCCAGTTTGCTGGCACCAAAAGTGGTTCGGGTTTATCCTAACCATTTTTACTCTCGCACTAGAATTAGCTATTTCTCCAGAAATCTCTAGTGTCTTATAGTGAGGAATGATATTTATAAAGAAAGATCCAGATTTCTGCATGCTAAATGTGCTTATTGCTAATGGAATATTCGTTGCTTCAAGGCCCTTTCAAGGACACAGCGGGCTGGAGGTGGGCAGGGGAGTGGGAAGGCAGAGATAGATGAGTAGATACTCATAAAACGATTCTTTTTTGGCTTTCCCAGTTCATATTTGTATGTTTCTCCTTCCACAGTGAGAAAACTGAATCCAAACAATATCATTGTATTTAATCATTTGCACTATAGTTACTATGTATGTAATAGTCACAATTGTTAAACTTTAAAAAAATAAAAACAAATTTATTAGGATAAGTTTCAGATATGTTTGGAGTTCTTTTTCTATTTTGTCCTAAGGATATGTAGTCAAACAACAGCATTTCAACATCAGTTTGATTCATGTTTTTTATTTTATTATTTTTTATTTTAGTGGAGAGATTTTCTGAAATTAGATATATTGTTGGTTTATTTTCCTTTTTGCATTCAATTTATTTTTGAATGTGTACAGTATTAATATGATTCCAAAATTTAAAATTGTAGTATATATTATACTCAGTGAAATATTACTTTCTCTATTTTTTTTACCCCTTTTTCAACTCACACTTGTAGATAAACTAATATTATTATTCTTTTATATATTTTTGCTGTATTTCTTACTGTAAAATTAGCAAATATTTGAATGTTTTCTTATTTTTACTTGTGACTTATGTGGAAATAGCATATTATATATACCCTTTGGCTATTTTCTTTTTTAAAAACTTAGTGATATATTCTAGAAACTTTTCCACATCAATTTTTATATTCTTGTATTATTTTGAACAGCTGCATAGTCTTTCATTGTGTATATATATACTAGTTAATTCTACCAATTTACTATTTTAGGTATTTACATAGTTCCCAACATTTTGCAATTACAAATAACGCTAGAATGAACAATCACGCACATGTGTATTTTTTGTATTATTAAAATACTTTCATAGTAAATTCATAGCTGAAAGATGACTGTTTCAAGGGACAAATGCATAGGCATTCCTGCTAAATATTGCCAAATTCTCTTCAAAGAAGTTGTGCTATTTTGTGTCCTCTCCACACAAATTAGTTTCTCCATAGCCTCATTAATAAAGTGTATTGTCAAGTTTCTAAGTTTTGCCATTTGTATGTGAGAAATGGTATCTAAACACAGCTTTAATTTTTGTAATTCTTTTTATACATGAGGTTAAATACATCTTCATGCGTTTATGGCTATCTTCATTATTGTGACTTCATTGCTTATTTTGGCCCACTTTTTAAAGAATTTTAGGAAATTCCATTATTTGAGAAAGTTCTATTTGTATTTAGGATATTACTCTGTACAAGTAATATATTTTGTCAATATTTTCTTCAACTTTGATATCAATTTTTTGAATTGTTTATGGTGATTTTTGTTGTTATTTTTATTTGGTTTTGTTTACCATATGAAACTCTAAAATTATTTTTATGTACATCATTTCATCAATCATATTTTAGATTGAATTAGATTCTGTGCTCCACCTAGAAAGCATTCCTCTACAATCCAGGCTATAAAGGATTTCACCCATGTTTTCTGCTACTACTTGCATACTTTCAAACATTAAATTGAGATTTCTGATCTTTAATAGTTAATTCTCTGTAAAATATTTTGTATCAATTTGCCTCGCTTTAAGAAAATAAAAATATAAACAATTTGATTATGTTTCCATTGTCAGATTCCAAAAATATAATGAATGTATTCCAACAATGATTCAAGGATAATAACCAATGACTTTTGTCTAAGAAATATTGCTGTCTTATATATAATTGAATTAATTGTTGAAAACATGGACTGATTTCAGTTGGATGCAATTCTTACACTTACCGGTAGTTGTTCAAATAATAAAATCAAATACTAATGAAAAGGTAAGATAACTCATTGAAAACTGTAAAAGAGAGATGTGAATTCAGAGACCCCAGTTTTCCTGAAAGAGTGTTCATAAAGCCAACTAACTGAACACATTTCATTCCTATTACTACTTTCTCAAAACCTGAAAAAGAAAAACTTATGTTGAGCCCGCAGTTTAGTTTTTTAATTGCTATTTACACTCAATATATATATATATATTTTTTTGAGACAGAGTTTTGCTCTTGGTGCTCAGGCCACTGCACTCCATCCTGGGCAACAGAACAAGACTCCATCTCAAAAAAAAAAGAAAAGAAAGAAAAAGAAAAGAAAAAAGAAACTCCTCAGCTTTCCAATATTTTGCTTGGAAATTTATTCTTCCAGATATCCTAGTTCCTTGCTCTTAAAAATGTGTCTTCCATAAAGCCCTAAGACATAAATATAATCCTGCCAAGTTCTCTACAACTTTATAACAAGGATGGCCTTTAACTCCTGTTTCCAATAAAATATTTCTCATTTTCATCTGGGATCTCAGAATGGCCTTTACTTGCCATATTTTTACTAACATTTTGCTCCTGAGTAAGTCTCGAAGAAGTTGCACACTTTCTCTGCAGTTCTTATGTGAGCCCTCTCCAGAATTTCTGTCAATACAAATGTTTTTCTTATCTGCTTCTCCAAACTCTTTCAGCCTCTGCCATTTCTCAGTTCCAAAGCCACTTCCACCTTTTTAGAGATTTGTTACAGCAACATACCACATTACTGGTACCAGCTTTCTATATCAGCCCATTTTATGCGGCCATAACAGGATACCACAAACTGGGTAATTTATAAAGAACAATAATTTATTGACTCATGGTTCTGAAAGCTGGAATATCCATGATCAAGGTCTTAACATCTGCTGAGAGCCTTCTTGCTATATCACCCATTGCAGAAGGTAGAAGGGCAAGCAAGGGAGAGAGTATAAGCAAGCCAAACTTGCCCTTTTACAAAGAGTCTGCTCCCACAATTAACAAACCCAACTCCTGAAATTATGACATTAATCCATTACTAGGGCAGAACCCTCCTTGCCTAGTCACCTCTCCTTAGGTTCCAGCTCCCAACACTGCTGCAATGGGGATTTAGTTTCCAACACATACTTTGTGGGAGACTCATTCACATCATACAGATTATTTTCCATTACCTTTGTTCACTCATTTAGATGTTCACTTCAGCAGTCTTTGAGTGCCTGTTATATGTCTTGCCTTCTCAGAGACACCAATAATACCACAGAGAATAAGATGAATGAAGTCCTTTTTCTCAAAGTTTTCATTTCAGTATTCACTTGTTTTGTTTCTAGCTATGCTGGAATTTTGCATTTTAATCTTATCTTCCTTATTATCAAACGTTTTTCTGTAAAAGCATATGCATGCATGGAGTTTTAAATTTTCTGGTGAAGGAACTTGCCTTATTGTGAATGTGATTTTTTTCAACAATAGGAATTTGGCACTACATATTGTCATTAAAGTGCTAGAAATGTAGACTAGTTCTCCAAAAGACCAACGACCCTTAAAATAGAATTTTATGCAATAATTAAAATTAATTAGAGAGGTATTGTCACTAAGTACACAGTATTTTTTTTTAAACCTAAGTAGGTGGTTAAACGAGAAATGTATTCCTTTAAAAGTGAATTGTAACTGAGATTCTATCAAGATTTTAATAATAAACTATTGCTTGTGTGACTCTGTGTAAACATTATTCAATACAAATTCTTGTTGCTGTATTTTAAACACACATCTCTGTGCTTTGGGAGTATCCAAAGTAATGATTTTAAGACAAAATATTGTACTTTTATTTAGTCAAATTTATAATAATAATCTCCCTTGATATTTCCTCATTTCATGTTTCGGTTTTGGATTTGAATATTTTTGGGTTTGGATATTTCCTCATTTCATGTTTTCGTATTGAATAGCCAAAGGTTGGAAAGTCATTTAAAAATATCTATTTCTGTGCTGAAGCACAGAAAGTCTTTCAGAGTAACTCCTGGGGAAGCCTAGATCTGTAAAGAATGAGGCTCAAGATTAGTCACAGAATAAGAATTATCCTTTAATCCCCCAAAGAAAGTTCAGTAACATTGATAAAATATCATAGGGAACTTTGCATTGCCAATGCCTCTTTGCCACTTTGAACTTAATAGAATAAAATGTTTTAACTTTCCATAGCTTTCATGTTTAAGCCTAATTGAAAAAATTTCAGAGAGATCAAAAGTGTAATTCATTAACTGTGCTCTAGGGTACTAGTTTAAACTCACTGTGAATGTGGAGTGTTCTTACAATCTACTCTTAAGCTAATCCAGACTCTATCCTGCTTCAGGCAAGTCATCTTCCTACATGGCAATAGTGATAGAATAAGATGCCAGAGCACATCCATGGTTCTCTGAGTTCCTTCTTCTCTATCATCAAATATTTAGAGCACGTCTAGAATACTTCCACTTCATACAAAAATCTCCACCAGACCGTTTCTAAAAAATTAATCACCCACAGCCCCTGAAGAAATTCAATTGTTATGAGTTCAGAAAAGAGATGCAACCTATTACATTTCAAATAATTATTCTAATTATAAACAAAAGTGTTCTTTATATTTAGAAAAATGTCAACTCTATCTTTGATGTTACTGTACTAATGCTGACTTTTAAAACAACTCCCAATATGTGTATGTTTTCTTACACATAAAACCTTTTCAAACATTTGGATATAGTTGTTATAACTTTCTAAGTAATTTATTCTCGTTCTCTGGGATAGGGGGCTTAAGAGTAGCGGCTCTGGTGACAACCAAGTATGAATTCTGCCTCCAGACCTTATTAGCTGTTTAATCTTGGGCAAGAAACTCTGTGCACTTCAATTTTCTCATATATAAAACACGATATATCTACCTAAATGAATTATCATGGGATTGACTTAATTCACATACATATGCATACATACAGACATACAACTAGTCTTCAAAAAGTATACTCCACATAGTACATACTTAATAATTCATAGTTATTATTAATAGTTGTATTACTCTAGAAACATGCTTCAATTAATTCAGAAAATTATCCTATATGTTTTGCTAGCTACATCATACCATCTCATGTTATATCTGTAGTTAATTATATGAAGTGAGGGCCAAGCAAAATCTTGTTTTATCTCTGCAGTTAAATTTGGGACTCTGAATTCATGATTTTGTAATTTTTTATTTAATCTTGTTATTTTAAACTCAATAGCCTTTTAGTAATATCTTTTTAAATCTGATTTGATTTTTATTTCTATCTTTTTAAAATTATTCCTTAGCCTTTTAGTAACATCTTTTTAAATCTGATTCTAGGTTTCAACTGGTTCCATATTTCTTTGTCTGCTGCATATTTAATAAACAGACTATGTTTTTTCTTATTTTAGGGCAGAGATCAACAAATATGGCCAAGGAGAGTGAGACAGTATTTTAAGCTCTGTGGGCCATATAGTCTCTATTGCATCTTCTTACATCTGCTGCTGTAGAGCTGAGGCAGTGATGGACTATATGTAAATTTTTGAGTATGTCTGGGTTACAACAAACTCTACAAAGACAGCTAGGATCAGATTTGGTCTCTGAGTCATAATTCACTGCACCTGTTCTAGAGTCCTCCTTACACCAAGTTGACTGTATGGAAAGTACTGTCAAAGGAAGGTGGAACATCAGCGGACTCCAGTAGATATAACTTAAATTGCAAAGATCTGGGCACACATCATTTAGTTAATTTTTTGTTCGTAGTAAAAGGAAGTAAATTCTGACCTCTCAAGCAGAGGAAATAACAAATAGAAGAGTTCATTTCTTATGAATTAGGAAACTTAAATGAGCCAGAAATAGCCTAAGAGAGTTGTCTGAAATTGATGTGTGAAAAACAACATAGAGAATTAAAAAATCACAGTTATCAGGGTAAAGTAAACCATTAATTCTAATACGTGTTTCTAACAATCAGATTTACAACACATATGTGTGTATGACTTGTGTTCCTAGAAATGGAAGGAAGCAGAAATTTCCTTAGTCTGTAAAGATGTTTTTGCTGTCATTTATTCCTTAGTTTCTACACTAAGTACATGTAAAAGTTAACTAAATCTTAAATACAGGTATTGAAGAGGCCAGTGTTTGTTAGATTCCCTAATGTAAAGGTTGTAAACCACTACAAATCTACAAATTATCCTGTTTTCTCTTTCCTTTTTCTATCACAGCAATGTTCTCCCAAGATACATGCTACAAAAATATGTTGCTTATTTTTTGACCTATTAAAAATGAAAATTTTTATTATTTTAACTAGTATTTCAAATTCTATGTAGGTCTATAAAAATAAATATTTTTTACATTCCAGTAAATTTTAGTTTCAAGTTTCTGTAAGAGCATACTGCTAATCTCATTAGCTATTAAGAAAGTACTTATGCTTTCTATTTCAGATTGTGTAGAATTCTCTTTTATCAAAAGATGTGTATGGGGTTAAAAGTGCTTCTAGAGATTTATTAATGAGTAGAAAAAAACTTCCTATTTAGAGCTATAAAATTGAGTGATTATTTCTCTGTTTTCTAGTATGCAGTTGTGATTGTCTAATAACTTTGAAAACATCTTATGCACCACCCTCTAAATGAGGCCCATGTGCTAATCCATGGATCTGTGAATACGTTAACTTACATGGCAAAAAAAAGAAAAAATAGACTTTACAGAAGTGATTATTTAAGAGTCTTGAAATGAGGAGATTATTCTGGATTATCAGGATGGGCCCTACATGTAATCCTTAAATGCATCTTTGTAAGAGACAGGCAGAGGGAGATTTCACTATACAGACATCAGAGGAGAAAGCAATGCCTCCATGGAAGCAGTGATTAGGGTGATGCAGCCACATTCAAAAGATGTAGAAAAGATGACAAATACATCCTTCCCTAGAACCTCCAGAGAGAGCTTGAATCTGCCAACACCTTCATTTCAGTCCAGCGATGCTGATTTTGGATGCCTGGCCTCCAAAATAAATTCTTGTGATTTTATCCTACCAAATCAATAACAATTTGTTACAGCAACCACATAAAACTAATACAAGGAGTCACTGAGTTTATATTCATTTTCAACACTGTATAATTGCTCTAGATTACATAAAAGGAATCTAAAAATATGTTTACTATCTTTGATATATTTAAAATCTTATACACTATACAGAGGTATTATTGGATAGGTGATATGGTTTGGCTCTGTGTCCCCAACCAAATCTCATGTCAAATTGTAATCCTCAATGTTGGTTGGAGGAGGGTCCTTTTAGGAGGTGAGGGGATCATGGAAGTGAACTTCCCGCTTGCTGTTCTTATGATAGTGAGTGAGTCCTCATGAAGTCAGGCCCCTCTAAAGATAGCTGCCTCTGGCCTATGTTCATTTCTGCATAGGAGCATAAAACCAAATCTTACCTGCTGAGAGAGTTACCCATGAAACAAATAATATTGCATGATAACATATGTTAAACTTCCAACCAATGCACAAATTACCACTGCCAAAAGTATACAGATAAAAATATAAATATGATCACGGAGGTGTTTTTCGTGCATGATCTAGAATTTGAGTTGGACTTTGAGAGACAAGAACAGAGGTAGGAGGTACAAAAGCTAGAATTCTTTTTATTTAATGCAATAACAAAAATTAGTTTTGAAGTGAATTTGTGTTACTTATATAATGAGAATTAGTCAATGAAAATATTTCCATTGAGAGAAAGGATTTGTCTCATATAGGTTCACAGATGAGATGAACTCTAAATCAGAATGACTCCAAGAGTTGTGGCATTTTTCCAAGGTGGAGGAAGAAACTTATTGTGTAAGAAATATAATGTCCTGTCTGAAACATTTGCAGTAACTAAGGCATTTGATGACTATAAAGAGTTATAATGGTTTTATTCCACTTTTAAAATGAAAAGCTGAATAAGCCATAAAAAGGAAAAATATTGACTCTTATACAGGAATGTACAAATTTCTATTTAAATTCCAGGTGAAATACTAAAGCCGTAAAGTCAGAAAAATTTATCATTAAGTTTAAGTATATTTTAACTTTCCTATCACTTGATGGGAGCTGAAATCAGTTAATATAAACCAGTTATAATTTTTTATAGAGTTTTAGAAATACCTAGGTAAAAGAATATAGGGAGATGGCTATAAAAACAAGATGCTTGTGTTGAAATTATTATTATTGTTCTTAGTCATTATACTATTTAGTTCTAATTATATCTACAAATTTAGACAAATATTTATGCATTTTTTCAATACAAATTTTGAAGGCTTATGATACATCAAGCACTGTGTCAAAAAATAAAGTCCAGAGTAAAAACACAGCCTCTTCCTTCAAGTTCGTGCTATCAAAGACTTATGTAATACAATACAATAAGTGCTATTTTAATGGGATTCTGTGCTTGCTTCGGCAGCACATATACTAAAATAGGATTCAACTTACTATAGGAGAATTTGGACAACATGTTTCCACATCTGGAACTGTAAACCACCAACTGCACATGTACAAAACATCATATGTACATTCATTGTTAAGGTTTAACCTCAACTAGTTTGAATATCTCTGTTTCTATTTTCTGTTAGAACTCCTGACTGATACAGTACTATTAGCTTAAATATGTTCATGTAGTAACATATCTGAAGGATAAGAAATGAGATATACACTCACAAAAGCAAAGCAATAGAGCATTTATAAAGCATTGCTTACTGTGGTTAAAGCAATATATTTGCATCCATTTGTTGTCACAATGCTGCATAAAACTATTGACTAACTTGAAACAGCGTTCTCAATATAATAAGAAATAAAAGAGCAAATCCTAAAACAAGAGGCATACCATCATTCCACTTTGTGTAAAATAAAACATATGTAAATATAAAGATTAAAGTTTATATTATTTGTAGATTACAAAGTTAAAATATGTTCCTCATATTAGTGATAGAGATTACCTCTCTGTGGGTTTTTTGTGACTTTTATTTTTTGTGTTTTCATTTTTAAATTTTCTGTAGTGTACAATATTTTGTAACCAGAATATACATATTAGGCTCTAAAATTGTGTGCTAAAATGCAGTCAGTTATCTCTGGAGCAAAAGAGTCATTGTCATTTATGTATCATTCATGGAAATCATTAACACTAGACACTGGAGGAGAACAAGTGTAAACCAATGTATTGTGTACCATAGAAAAGAGGAAATGTATATAGAAAATACAAATTTTATATATTATATTGGTTAGAAATCAATATGTAATTATTTTAATGGTTTTGGGGGTAATTTTCTAAATATTTTGGCAGAAAATAGTTTAAAATATTCAGGCACACATAGTACTTTTCTAATAAAATACATCATAAGTATTAAATGGTATAACAAATGTCAAAATGATTTTAATAGTATCAATTACAATAAGTGCATTATGTTAATTAAAATTACCCTTAAATTCTCAAATTGATCAACCAAAGGTGTTTTTTAATTATTTGATTAATTTAATGTTATGTTGACACATAGAAATAGTATGTGTTTATGGCATACAGTGTGATGTTCCAATGCATGTATATATTGTGTAATGATCAAATCAGGGTAATTACCACATCCATCATTTTAAACATTTTTTCATTTCCTTGGGGAGATAACATTCAAAATCTTCTCTTCTAGCTATGTTGAAATATACACTACACTGTTATTTGCTATAGCCATTGTTTTGTGTGGTAGAACACCAGAATTTACTCTTCCTGTCTCATTAACATTGTACCCCTATTGACCACCCTCTCCTAGTATCACCTGCTGACCCTTCTCTCCAGTCTCTGGTAACCACTATTCTACTCTCTACTTCTATGAAATCAACTTTTACAGATTCTTCATAAGAGCGAGATCATGCATCCTGTGTTTTTATATGCCTTGCTTATTTCACTTAACATAATGTCTCCAAATTTGTTTTTAATATCTCTAATATATGTAAAAATTTCAGTTAGTATCAACAGTGTCAAATCAGTGGAATTTTTATTTAATATTTTAAATTATATTAATTTTTAATTTTTAATTAATATAATTAATTTGTAATAATATAATCACACAATAATTAAAAAGAGGTTATAGATGGCTCAGGAAATTATTGAAAATTGGAACCAGATACTGGTTCAATGAAAAATGAATGGGAAAGGTGGAAGAGGAAACAAAAAAATGTAGATAACTCAAGTTTGCATGAGAATTAAAGAGAAATAAGATGGTAATTATAGGAGGCATAAGAGCAATGTACAGTTGTCCTGGTTAGTCTTATGGGAGACATGTGAGCACATTTAATGACTCAGGAGAAGAAGAAGGAAATGAGTCAAGGGATGACTCTTGAGAGAGATGCAGTCAAAAGAACTGATAAAGAAGGTGGCTTGAAGCAGGAAGATGCAATTAAAGTAGGTAGGTTTGTACGTGTGTGGGGAGGGATTAGGAATAAGGAAATAATGCCTTCCTGTCAGGGCTGTATGGAAACCAAGGATACCTGGAAAGTAGCTAGAGAGAGAGCCTTGGCTAGTTCAGTATGAAGGAGAAGCAAAGAGGGAATTGATAATGTGATGGACTGAAGTGATTAAGTGATGTTCTATAGCTCCTAATAACTTTCTTTTCCACATTCATTCTAAAGAAACATTTAAAACACCTGAGATTTGCATTTTCTCTACTTGGTGAGCAGATATGACTACATATCTTCCAGCATTCACATTGAATCATTCAAATGTTTATATTAGAATTCATGTATTTTAAAATTAAATCTCAATATTTTTTTCTTGCCCAACCAGTTAGAAACCTTATGTTCAGCTTCTCCGTGTAAATTTCCCACTTTGGATTTAGTCTATTTTGTGTACTAAAATGTGGTCCATTTTTATTTTCTGAGCCATTAAGCCTTTATTACTAACCTCTTTTTTCCCTTATGTTAGACATATTAAATGTTGTTCTTCCATAAGAATGATACAATATTCTTTTCCTTGTATTATAAAAGTCCCACTCTTGTCTCTCTGCCTTTATGTATTCTATAATCTATATAACAAGCAAGGTCGTTTTTATTTGCAAGTCAGATCAAGTCACTTTTCTGATAAATGCCTGTCAATGGCTTTTCATCTCACTCAGAGTCAGAACCATTTGGATCACAGAACCAGTATGATCTGAGTCTTGGCTTATTCCCTTCTACTCAGTAGCCTTTTCTTTCTCTCCAGCACCACTGAACTGTGAGACATTTTAGGCTTGCTCCACTATTCCCTTTCCCTGGAAAGTTCTTATCCCAGTGTCTGAATCTAAGAGTATGCTCAAGCATCGTCATTGGGAAAGGCCCTCTGAGCCCAGATTTCTAGAACAGTAGCACCTCTCATTCTACTATTTCTCTCTTCTCAAAAACCAACCTATTCCATGTTTGTTATTGTGCCTCCCTCCATTAGAACTTAAGCTTGATAAGAGCAAGGCTTTTGTGTTTGTTTCCTTCTTTACTCCTAGTGCCTGGAAGAATGACTGGCACATGATAGGCATCAGTATACAGTGAATGAATGAATACAGGAATAATGAATGAATTCGTGTGATCAAAATTAATCTCTGAAAATGCCCTGTGGCTTCCTTTTTTTATAAACTCCCTTTGATACTTTCCTTTTTCTTCCATTTTCTCACCATTATCCACTCTTATGTCCCCTTTTGCTCTCCTATCTCTTCTGGAATTTGCATTCATTTATATTTGATTGTCTCTCTCTCTTTATAACTCTGTGGACAGAGTTAACTCCTCCAAGTATACTGAAAGATTCAGAGATAAACAGTTATCTGTCTTGTAGGGAAGTATTAAAAACTAACAACATCTTGAAGTGTTTCTGAGGTTAAAATGATAGATATTCTGTCTTGAAGATCAGTGAATGTTGAATAAGCTATTGATTAACTTGTCAGCATGAAATGAGATGTCATTTGCTATGAGTTGTTGATAATACTGCGTTTGTTTTCCATGGTTCTCTTTTACCTAGCTGATACCAAGCTAGTATGCCAACTTTTCTGTAAATGATTAAAATAATAATGTATCTCAGAATGCAGATAAATAATTTTTAGATACTGCTACTTTTGCCTTAATTTCTGTTTAAAAATATCTGATACTTTGGTTATTGATATCTATGTATTTTATTTGATAGTTCATTACAGAATTTTAGAATAATAAAACATGTTTGAAAAAGCACTGCAATCATGCAAAAAGAGAAAGTGACACTTATAATGTCATCATTTACTACAAGTATTAAAAATCCCAGTGCTGATTACAGTGTGCAAATTCTAAAAAGACTTAACATCATCATAGAAGAATAGATGACAGCATATAGATGGATTTTATATAAAATAACATTAGTCACAATATAAAAAGGCTACATACTATATGATTCAAGCTGTATGACATTCTGGAAATAGCAAAACTATGGAGACAGCAAAAAGATCTGTACTTTTCAGGGGTTGTTGGGGAGAGGGATGAATAGGAGGAACATAGAGGAGTTAGGGTATGAAAAATATTCTGTATGATACTATGGTGGTAAATAAGTGTCATTATACATTTGTCCAAACATATGTAATGTACAGCACCAATAATGAACCTTAATGTACACTCTGGACCATCGGTGACAATGTTGCATCAATGTGGGTTCATCCAATGTAGCAAATCTACCACTGTGATGTGGAATGTTGTTAGGGGGGAAAGTGTGTGCGTGCAGGGGCAGTGAGTATGAGAGAACTTTACTTTCTGTGAAGTTTTATTATGAACCTAAAAATGGTCTTTAAAAAATAAAGTGTATGTTTTTGAAAAACTGAAGAGGGGGAATCAATCCAATTTAAACTCCCCTACCTGGGATTAAGACACATGAGATGATATAGTTCTTATCAATAACACTTCTTCATTTAGAAAGTCACATCCCTTTGATTCATAGGGCATATTCATAAATGAGGCAGTTGTACTGTACTATATTTCTAATTATTGAATTGCTTTGTGAATAGGATTTTTTCTTTTATTTCTGTCTTGTATTGTTTTTAAAAATGAAAATGGGCCAGTGAAGTTACTGTTTGGAGATGATAAGAGAATGCTTAGCTGGCATACTAGTTATTCCTTTGGTTAAAAGTAGTTTTCTTGATAATTTATTTGTACAAGCTCTTTTCTTTTTGGCTCTACTTTTGAATATTGCCTATGGGATAGTATTTGATTTTGTGCACCATTAACATGAGCCAGCTCTACTTTATTCTCATATCTCAGCTCAGAAGACACTAACCTGGCTTAAACTCATTAGGTACCACCAATATGACTCAGAAGGAAAGGCAATTGGAACATCACCAGAATCTCTAATCATCTCATCAATATCTAATTACATAATGCAGAATTGGTACGTTTTAAGGCAATATTATGCTGATGAATTTTACACAAGTCTGTGAATTATTCCCAAAAGTAATGTGCATGTCTTTGATCATAAATGTTTCTAGTACATGAGTATTTAAACATTACTGGGTGAATTCTATCATTAGAAAAACAAAACAACAACAACAAAAAAGTTTAAATCTTAAAGTATAAATTTTAGGTTACAAAGATAATCCATAAGAAAGTGTAGAGCTAGGAAAAATGTATGCAATTGTGATTTAATTCCTTTACATCTGTCCGAATAGGGTCTTATTGTACTTACTGGACACTGTACTGTATTAGGTTTAATCCTGCATTAGTCTTCAGAATTAAAATATAACTGTTCAGAATAATTAAAAAAAACACAACTTATTCAAGTCAATACCATGATGAAGAATTGTTGAAAAATAATATGTTAGGCCAGATGTGGAGGCTCATGCTTATAATGCCAGCACTTTGGGATGCTGAGGTGGGTTTATCACCTGAGGTCAGAAGTTTGATGAATGTGGGTTCGTCCAGTGTAGAAAAACCTACCACTGTGATGTGGGATGTCATTAGAGGCCTGACCAACAGGGTGAAACCCTGTCTCTACTAAAAATACAAAAATTAGCTGGCTGTGGTGGTGCACACCTATAATCCCAGCTCAGGAGGCTGAGGAAGGAGAGTTGCTTGAACTCAGGAGGCAGATATTGCAGTGAGCCAAGATTGTGCCATGACACTCCAGCCTGGGCAACAGTAAGACTCTTATGAAGTGATATTATTAAAGAAGTAATTGTCTACCTCTGCTGAGTTCTTCATCATCATGAATGAGAGAAAACATATGTAAGCTATTCCTGGCACTACTTCAAATTTATACGTGAATGAAGACTGCACAACTCTGAAGGAATTCCCAAAGTTTGAGGCTCAAGAGAGAAAGGAAAGAAATAGTGTTGAGCACTTCACCCTTGACCAGCCTCATGTGATAACGATGAAGTAGAATTGTACTAGTTCCAAGTTATGAGACAGATATTATTGCACATTTTAATTATTACAGATGAGGCGATGAAGAGCATACTCCAGGTAGGTCATGCAAGGACTAAATAGAGGAAGATTATTATACTTTGTAACCAGATGTAGGCAAATGAAAATGTTTATAAGATGTAGCTCAGTCAAATTCAATTAAACTTTGCCCTTTCCTACTTGCCCACAGTTTCGGCCTTACTAAAACTCATTCTTACTAAAAGGTATTTGCCCTGAGGATCTCAGTGCACTGAAGACATTGTGGTGAAGTTCAACATTCCTAACTTCCATGACTTTTTCTTTACATCTCAGACTGCTGCTTCTCCTCTGAGTTTATCTTGCTTTATTTGTTGATTCTTAGTCTGCACTGCTGTTTGCACTTTCCCCCATCTCTTTCATTGTTCCTTTTCCTTTCTCTACCTCTTAAAGATAGGCATTATTTATAGTTTCTCTTCTATTTTTTTTTTTTTTACCTGCTTTTCTTGGCTGATTTTAACAGTCTCCATGGCTTAATGGTTCAGGTTTCCTCAGAGCTTCATGTCCTCATTTTGTAAGGCCTGTGCACATTTCCACCTGGATACCTGACCATAAATATAAGTGTAATGTCTGAAAGAATACCAGTTGTTCCCTCCAAGCCATATCACCCTCCAGAATTTATACTGACTTTCAAAGTAACATTGTGCTTTCAGCCTCACAAACAGAAAAACAAATAGATTCATCTTTTTTCCAGTGATTCCCCCAAATCCAGAAAAAAACTTATTATTCTTTAACATTTCTGACAAATTTTCTTTATCTGCTTTTTCAGACACAATCCTTCCTTGCTTTGCATCAGGATTGCTGCATTAGACTTCAGATTAGCTTATTTCCAGATTTTGCAGCTGAATCTGTCTATTGGGCATTGTTATTTAAAGTATAGTCTGGGAATTAGCAGTAATGGTATTATCTGGGAATTCATTTTTGTAAGTTGAAATCTCAGGCTTCACTGGAGAATTGAATCAGCATGTGCTTTTGCAGGATTCCCAAGCAATGAGTGTTCATTAAAGTTTGAGAAGCTCTGATCTGCATGACCATGTTACTTCTTAATTCATAAGGGCTTCCAAAATACACTTACTTTAATATTACTAGATGATAACATTGATTAAACTTAAAAGTATTACAGTCTCACCGTCAAAATTTAGTTACCACTAATCATCTATACTATGCTTTTTTATCCTGAATTACTTTCAGTTCCTGTGTCTGGCTAACGTGGTCAGATAGCCTTGCTAAAAATGCCCTCTACTTGTTTATTTACACAAACCTAATCCATTCTGAAAGATTAATTCAAGATCCAACTTTTTAAAACATCTTTTTATAGCACCTATTGTACATATAATAACAAAGTTTTATTAAGAGTGTCTAAAAACTATTTTGTGTTATTTTTGATTTTCTTAAATTGCTAGCCCATTTCTAAATAGCTGTTAGTTCTTTTATTAGTTTGTGTTCTGGCATTTAGAAGATATCTTGCACACCACTGGGGCCAAATTATTTCTAAAAATAAGTCTTAATAGATGGCCTTAAAATTAAATATGAAATTTATTTTAATTTATAGCATTTGTGCATACAACAAAATTATACACAACTTTAGAGATTTGGTTACACACGTTTTGCCTTTTCTCCCAGCCTCTCCTGCTAAGAAATATCTCACTTGGTATAAATGATATCTATACTTGATATAAATATAAGAAAATATTTCACTTGATATAAATGTATAAACATTTAAATGGGCAGGACTCTAATTATATGATTATATGTAGCATTAACTTCCACTGCCTACATTTAAAATAATTCTGTGTAATAAAATTGATATTTGGATGTATTGCAACATTTAAAAATGCTATATTTAATAACTCTACAGAGAAATATATCTACATAAGCAGCTGCTTTGTAGAAATTAAACTTTATAACTAATGCTCCATATTGTTAGTTAACATATATGATCATATTGATTCAATAATTCATATTAGTCACAAGTAAATTACAGAAATAATATTTGAAATGAAAAACCTCCTAGGAATAAAAAATAAAATTCACCTTTGTTTTTAACATCAAGAGCAAACAACAAAAATTGATATTTTTTTCCGGCAAAAGGATTCTGCACTGTAATATTTTTTTATTTTTCAAATGGTTATCTAGCCAAATATTATAAAGCAAATATAATTTTTTGAAAATAATTATAAATACTAACATATCTTTTTTTGTTACTTTCTATGTTTGATGATCTCCTGTGTTAAGTATTAATTTGGTATTGTAAGGGATAACAATAGCAAGTATACAAAGTAAAAAATAATTGTATCACATTTAGTTTAAAAAGCCCTTGCTTTTAAGTGATCATGTCTTAGAATTCCCTTTTGTCTTTAATGAAGCCTAAATTTTTTTAACTACAAATTCTATTTTATGCATACTATCTACTCTCTTTCCCAAGCTATTTTAGGTTAGTTAAGTGCACATCATATTAATTTACCTGAAAGTGTAACTTTCTGAAGACACCCAAAGGAATATGGACATAACCCTGGATTGGAAAAATGGCTAGTTATGAGTCTTCCAGTGAGGCACCATCTGGAAGCAGTTGACAGTTGATCAGGCAATCCAGTCAAGGACTGAGTTAAATCTATCATCCTGTAACTGGTCCTGGAATTTACGTTACAAGTGTACATTAGATAAAACTATATAGACCTTTCTCAGCTTTCTTTTTCTTCCTGAAGAGCAATACCAGTCAAATTCTAGGAGAATGTCCTCTAGTTCCTAGGCATTAGGGGGTGAGGAAACTGACCTTAGAGTAGATATCACATGCTCAACAAATGATATTGTTCTTAAAAGAATTTTCTTTTTCATTGAGAAGGTAACATATAAATACTGCATGACAACATGATGAGTTACATTTAAATGAAGATTAATAGTAGTTACTAAGCACTGATTAAAGAAACACCATTTCTGCCTGAGTCTCCAGGACAGATTTTCTGAAGAAGTTGACATGTGGCCTAAACTTTAAAGATTTTCACCATTCACATGAGAATGGGATAAAAGTCATTCAAAAGAAGGAGAGAGAGGAAAAAAAGAAGAAATTTGAAGGAAGAAGCAGTATAGGGTACCACCACAACTGCAGAATGGAGAGTGACCATCTCTAATAAAGAACCACATGAGGCTTGGCAAAGACAAAAATGAGTTGGAACTGCAGCATGTGGGACTTCAAGTGAGTTTAAAGTTTATGGTATAGATCATGAAAAGCATAAAAATGATTTCTAAATATATTTAACAATATATGTTATAACTTGCTCTTCCCTGTTTGATTTTAATAATGAAGTACATTTTGAATCAGTGTTGCAAAAATATTGGAGCTTGAAAGGATTTTATAAATCATTTTGAAAAAAATAATCATTTTATACTTGAACAAACTGGGTTCCAAAGACCTTGAATGACATCTTCAAGGTCAAAGAACTCTAACTGATCATTGTAACACAATCACACATAGTTCTTGCAGTTATTCTGGTTGTGTCGATAATTCCAAACCTAGATTGTAATCAGCCTCTATTGAGAAGAGAGTAGAGTCTGATTTGGATGATCAGTTTGTTCAAAAGATCGATTTAAACCCTTATGTCTGTTCCCTTACATGTAATTATATTTTATTTAAAGTTAGTTACAGACAGAATTGCTAGGAATTTTTAAAAGTGTAAACATCATCATCATCTCCTTTGTTTAGTCCTCCTTCCATGGACTACTATCATGCAGTATAACATTTAGCCTTTGTACTCTTTTTTCTCAAAACATTTCTGAAAACAAAACAAAATAAAAATACGAACTCTGTTCTTTCCTGAACATAAGTAAACATAGCCCTGAAAGAAAGGGAACACCTTGACCTTGAACCTATCAGCTTTTCTGGGAAGGTAGTTTCAGATATATATGACTCATTTCCTACAGATTAAGACTCTGTGTGTGTGTGTGTGTGTGTGTGTGTGTGTGTGTGTGTGTGTGTTTACAAGATTAGAAGGGGAAAAAACCTTAAGTGTCACATATCACCTTGATTTCTGTCCACCTCAGAGAATTACAGTCAAACTCACCTGACATGGGTCTTTTGTGGATTTCTGGCATGCTGGTTGTGATGTTGCAGTACTTATTTCTCCTACCAGACTATGTGATGTCTTTTTAAATATGTAACCACATTTAACTGATTTTTTTAATTTTACGTATTCCCCAGCAAAATTATATGTAACTTGGTGACTGCCTGCCTCTAACAAAGAAACATTAGCTACTTCATCTGGCCTGCAGCAATCAGGGAAATACAGTTTCAAGTTGCCCAGGGATGGCCAGTCCAACGTCCTAATTTAGTTATTGGAATCCCATGCCTACCTAACTTGGGCAGTAACTTTCATATAGGAGGAGCCAGAATTGAGAATTCACATTGATTGAAGGTCTTTGAATGGCTCAAATTACATAGCTGGAGTGAAAGTTCATTACACTATTGTTCTATGGCCATAATGTCTCAGAAACATGTTTTTTTTTTCATTTCATTTCATTTTTTTCACTTCTTCTGCACTACTCAGTCCCAGACAGATTTTCCTATGGTCTTCTAGGGTTTGGACAATAGGCGTGTTTACGTCTGGTTTGAGCTTATGTCCCACTAATTTGGGGAGGTTTTCTCGAAGACTCTCCATATTTGGCAGGACCTGACTTTTGACCACCTCCAGTACAGCATATGTGAATGTAATATATTGGCCAATATCTTCAAAGTCTGTTGCTCCAAGATTGCACTTTCTTCTGTTACAAACTTTTAAACAAAAATTGACCTGAGAGCTCAGCACTGTAGTGTACTTTTAAATTCTACAATGTAATTAATGTCATTTCAAAATATTTATTGTTTTTAGAGAATGAGTTAGTTTGGAGAGTCCTTTAGAAATAGAAAAATAAATTAGTATGGAGAAGATTTTAAAATACCATAGAGAAACATGGCATTGAGAGAGTAGTTTGGGTTAATAATGACTGTACAGTTCATCCACCCTGTGTGACTCTTCTCCTGCCACATACAGTGATATACATGAGACCATGCAGAAGGCAGATGGGTGATTTTATTCAAGATTAAGATTTTTTCAGAACATGTACATTTAAAACATATCATAATAGGGGGTTTAAGAGATTGTCAAGAGAATGATTGAAAAGATAGAGCACTTACTCATTGCATAAGTAATTAAATAAGAAAGCAAGAAACAGGAAATGGTGCTCAGAGAGTTTGGGTGCTACAGGATTTCAGGGTGACTTCTTAGGGCCTTACTGTAAAGTGGATCAGGAAAATGGACTAGAATTGAAGATCACTGTTGATGGTGAAGTCAAAGCTAATTTTCTATGTGGATTTTGAAATCAACTAGATTGAGAATAGGACTTGAAGCAAAGAAAAAACTTTGAACTTGCTATCAATATATTCAGTAAATGAAGGTGAAAAAGTATATAAACTATACAATAGTAATTGGCAAATATTAGAAGGGTTAGAGTGCTCCAAACATTGAGGAGTGGAAGTTTCTGCAAAAGAGGGATACACGTCCTGGATATAGTAATGGGAATCTGGAAAAAGTCTTGACTCCCATACTATGAGCTTTAAGAACATAACTAACTTCTACTAATTTAATCCTTTCTTTCCTTCTTTATATTTCACTCTTTTGAGTCAGAGTCTTGTTCTATTACCCAGCCTGTACAATCTTAGCTCACTGCAACCTCAATCTCCCTGGCTCAAGCCATCCTTCCATCTCAGCGTCCCAAGTAGCTGGGGCTACAGGTTTACACCACCACACCTGGCTAATTTTTGTATTTTTTGTAGAGACAGGGTTTTGCCACATTGCCCAAGCTGGTCTTGAACTTCTGAGTTCAAGCCATCCACCTTCGACTTCTGAAAGTACTGGGATTATAGACGTGAGCCACCATGTCTGGCCAATTTAATCCTTTCATCATACAAGACCATCAGCGAGTTGTGTGTTTGGACCACGTTGCTTTCTTCATTGTCTGATATATAATGTTAGAGAACCAAAGAACCAAGCAAACGTAGACCCAGTAACTGTGCATTGGGCATTAGAAAAGAGGAATGATTGTGCGTATACTTGAATAAGACAGAGACAACAGAATATAGCAGTTAGGAATGTTATACTTTGGATGGGTTTTGAAAGAAAATTGTATGGATTTATATTTCCTGTGGGTTAAATTGTGTCCCTCTAAATGAGATATCTTTAAGTCCTAACCCCACTACTTCCGATTGTTACCTTATTTGGAAATAAAGTCATTGCAGATGTGATTAGTTAAGATGAGGTCATATGGTACTAGAGTGGTCCCCTAATCTGATGATGTTGCTGTTGTTGTGCATATGTGTGTGCAAGCATGTATTTATACAACTCTTGTGACAATCAAGTTCTCATGGGGATGTGAAGTAACTAACTTTCGTACATTACTCATGAACATGCAAAATGATACAGCCACTATGGGAAATCACTTATTAGTTTCTAATAAGTTAAACATACATACCATATTACTTAGATTTTTACATAAGCATAATAAAATTTATGTTCATACAGAAGTCTGGATAGTTATAGAAATATTCTTCATAAAAATCTGCAAACAACCATGTTCCTCAACTGAGTCATGTGAAAACCACAGTTCTTTTGTTCTTACTGTTCTTTTGTTATTTAGTGGTAAAGAAACAAACTCTTGATACACTCAGCAACATGAATAAATTTCAAATGCATTATGCTTAATGAACAACACAAAATTCAAAATGCTACATACTGCATATCTCATTTATATAACATTCTGGAAAAGGCAAGATTACAGGGATGGAAATTACACCTGTGATTGCTGAGTGTTAAGAATGAGGGGAAGAATCTGCCTTAAAAATAATCTGGCATGAGGGATTCACATGTTTGTAGAGGGGGTGTGATTGGAACTCTTTGGTGGTTTGATTGTAGCAGTGGTATTATTTTTAAACTGTATTATTTTGCCAAAATTTACTCTAGAAGAAGCAGATATCACTGTTTGAAAAATTTAAAATATATTTGAAACACTTTGAAATGCCTAATATCAATATACTATAGTAAATAATCCAAAGGCATATACTAGTTTCTAGGAGTGCTACAACAAATTATCACAAATGCAATAACTTAAAACAATACAATTTTATTCTCTTGTGATTTTAAAGGTTAAAAAGTCTAAAATCAAGGTGTTGGCTAGGTTGATTTCTTCCAAAGATTCTAGGGTATAATCCATTCCATACTTCTCTCCTGGCTTACAATGTTTGGCAATCCTAGGCTTATAAATGAATCACTCCAGTTCTACCTCCATCTCTGGCCTTCCTTTCTGCATTTCTTTATGCCTTTTTTTTTTCTTTTATAAGGACATCTGTCATTGAATTTAGGACCCATATTAATCCAGGATGATCTCATCTCAAGATCCACACCTTAATTACATCTGCAAATAAACTTACTTTAAATAAGGTTACATTGTGAGGTTTTGAGCAAACATATCCTCTGAAGGAAAATGATTCAACACACTGTAAGTCATCATACCACATTTTAATAAGTATAGTCATATATTGATATAAGAACACTGATTAGCATGTTCACTCATGTTTGTATTCTAAAAATATTTTGCCTTGTATATTTCTTAGGATCACAGACTAAAAATGATAATAAAATGCTCTTATTTCTATAACCTCACTACCGTAATTTTTAGAGTATATTTCAAAATGTTTTTTCCATGAGTAAACTGAATAGTCTTATAAATTATAAATCACATGAATAATTTATTTAGTAAGATACAAAGTACATTCAAATTTATGTATGTAAAAGTCATGCATTGACCCAATTAGCTGGTGAGTCAAATACTGTCTTTAAACCATTTAAAAATTTTTCAAAGTGTGAAAATTAACTTTGCTGAACAAGCAACTTAGAATGATGGAGCTGGTATGAACTAGAATACAATGTTAAGACCTAGTATTAAAATGTGTCCAACAACATTAAGAAACCAATGAGAAGAAATGGTGGAGAGAAAATAATAATTAGGCTTTTAAATAATTTTTTAACATTTAAAGTTCAGGGGTACATGTGCAGGTTTGTTATATAGATAATCTTGTGTCATGGGCATTTGGTTTATAGATTATTTTATCACTCAGGTAATAACCCCAGTACCCATTTGTTATTTTTCCAGATTCTTTCCCTCCTCCCACTCTCCACCCTCAATAGACCCCAGTATGTGCAGTTTTCCTCTGTGTGTCCATGTATTCTCTCATCATTTAGCTCCCACTGAGAACCCATGCAGTATTTGGTTTTCTGTTTCTGTGTTAGTTTGCTAAGAATAATGGCCTTCATTTCCATCCCTGTCCCTGCAAAGGACATGATCTTGTTCATTTTTATGGCTGCGTAGTATTTCCTAGTGTATATGTACCACATTTTTTTATCCAGTCTATCATTGACAAACATTAGGTTGATTCTATGTCTTTGTTATTGTAAATACTGTTGCAATGAATGTATGCATGCAGTGTCTTTATAATAGAATAATTAATATTCTTTTGGATCTATACCCAGTAATGGGATTGCTGGTTCAAATGGTATTTCTGTCTTCAGATCTTTGAGGAATTGCCGCACTGTCTTCCACAATGGTTGGACTAATTTACACTCCCACCAACGGTGTATAAGCATTGTTTTAATCCATAACCTTGCCAGTATCTGTTATTTTCTGATCAAAGTCAAATTAGGAATGAACCCCCATTCCCAAATGCCACAAAATGAATAAAATATCTAGGAATAGAGCTGACTAGAGAAGTGAAAGATCTCTACAAGGAGAGCTACAAACTGTTGCTCAAAGAAACCAGAGATGACACAACAAATGGAAAAACATTCCATCCTCATGAATAGAAATAATAAATTTATTAAAATAGCCATACTGCCCAAAGCAATTTATAGCTATTAAACTACCAAGGACATTCTTCACAGAACTAGAAAAAAAACTATTTTAAAATTCATATGGAACCAAAGAAGCCCAAGTAGCCAAGACAATCCTAAGCAAAAAGAGCAAAGCTGGAGGAATCATGCTACCCAACTTCAAACTATACTACAAGGCTGCAGTAACCAAAACAGCATGGCACTGGTACAGAAACAAACACATAGACCAATTAAACAGAATAGAGAACCCAGAAATAATACTTCACATCTATAACTATCTGATCTTCAACAAACCTGGCAAAAACAAGGAATGAGGAAAGAACTCCCTATTTAATACATGGTGCTAGGATAACTGGCTAGCCATACACAGAAGATTGAAACTGGGCCACTTCCTTTCACCATATACAAAAATTAACTGCAGATGGATTAAAAACCTAAATGTAAATCCCAAGACTATGAAAACATTGGAAGAAAACATAAGCAATACCATTCAGGACATAGGCATGGGCAAATATTTCATGATGAAGACACCAAAAGCAATTGCAAAAAAAGCAAAAGATTGACAAATGGGATCCAATTAAACTAAAGAGCTTCTGCACAGCAAGAGAAACTATCAACATGGTAATCAGACAGCCTACAGAATGAGAGAAAATTCTTGCAAACTATTCATCTGACAAAGGGCTAATATCCAGCACCTATAAAGAACTTAAATTTACAAGAAAAACACAACCCCATAAAAAAGTGGGCAAAGGACATGAACAGACACTTTTCAAAAGAAGACATACATGCAAATAACAAGTATGTGAAAAAGCTCAACATCACTGATCATTACAGAAATGCTATCAAAACCACAATGAGATACCATCTCACATCTATCAGAATGGGTATTATTAAAAAATCAAAAACTAATCGATGGTGGCAAGATTGTGGATAAAAGCAATGCTTATACACGGTTGCTGCCAGTGTAAATTAGTCCAACCACTGTAGAAGACAATGTGGTAATTGCTCGGTAAAAACAGAAATACCGTTCAACCTAGAAATCTGATTACTGGGTATACACCCAAAGGAACATAAATTATTCTATTATGAAGACACATGTATGTGTTATGCTTATTGCAACACTTTTTCCGATAGCAAAGACATGGATTCAAACTTAATGCTCATCACAAAGTGATTAGAAAAATGTGGTACATATACACTAGGAAATACTATGCAGCCATAAAAATGAACAAGATTATGTCCTTTGCAGAGAATGGATGGAACTGAAAGCCATTATCCTTAGCAAACTAACAGAGGAACAGGAAAACCAAAGAGCAGGGAAAATAACTAGTGGGTACTAGGCTTAATACCTGGGTGATAAAATAATCTGTACAACCATCATGGCATAAGTTTACTTATGTAACAAACCTGTACATGTATCCCTGATCTTAAAGTATACAGAGAAGAAAATGAGATAATAACTAAGAAATTTTCAGAAATGATAGAAACACATTACTCTCTAAATATAGGAAAGAAAATGTATCCCAGCAAAACTGTCTTTATAAAAAGAAGAATGAAGTAAAACATTTTACAGCAATAAAATATGTAACAGTTCAGCATAATTACACCCTCATTGAAGTAACTTTAAAATATGAACTTCAAGGGGAAATAAAATGACCACAGAAGAAAAGTATGGGGGTACAAGATAAAATGATGATCAAAGAAAACTTGAAGAATCAAAGAAACCCAAAGTGAGTCTAAACAGTGATTTATACGGATTTAATTTCTGTTACATAGAAAGTTCAAGAAATTGTGGTTGACTTAAACCAATAAGTTAAAAAAATCACAAAGTAAATACAAGCTTTTTGAGACTTGAAACAAAAACAGAAAACTACAATGTGTAAGATGCACACTAACATTAGATTTTTCATTAGTAGCTTTGGATGCCAGAAAAAGTAGCAAACAGTTCCAAAGTTATTAGGGAAAATGACTTTGAATGGGATACTATCTCTAGACAGATCTTAAATCAAGTATGAAGGTAGAGTAATGACTTTTTTTGAATTAATGGACTTAGAAAAGATTTATTACATAACTGCTACATTAAAAGTATATTATTGTGACCTTTTAAAAAGTGGGAGGGAGGAATGAGAAACTCCAGGAAAAATAAAAACTATACAAAAATTTTATTTTCCAATTATGTAGCAAACTAAAATGTGGGCACAAGTTTAAACCAACTGATAGACTGATGAAAATAATAGTATTTAATTATATATTAATGTGGACTGTATTATACTTTCAGTAATTCAGAGGTCATGATATTGAAACACTACAAAAGAAAACATTATTGTGAAATATAACTTGGACTTGCAGTTAATGTCTCAGCAACAATAAAAAGAAGGTTCATTAGTTTTCCACTTTTAGCTCATCTTGCAAAGCAAAGAAGAACTACTTATGATCACAGAGCAATTGTAAATTTTATTAATTTGGACCATGTCAAACTGATGTGCTGAGGACAGAAAAATTATAATAAGAAAAAGAAAAAATAAAAAGATTAAGATATGATATAGAAGGGAATTTGGTGATGATAATTGATAAAATAAATAAATATATAAATACATTAAACAAAGATATGCAGCTAAGCAATTTAAATAGCAATCAAAACTATCTGTTGAAGACAATGATGATAAGTGGATGACTCCCTGCATGATCAAAGTTTGCAGATTCCACAGTGGACAGTTAATAGATAACACAGTCCATAAGTCAAGAAATGGGGAATAGGTATGAAGATAATCTTTAAAAAAAAAAAAAAAAGAAATGATTACTAGATTATGTTTTGTTTTTTATATTGGGCTAGGTATGAAGTGGTGGCAAAGGTGCAAAGATGTTCATTTTTTATTATGTCACCTGTATTATGTGAATCTGTACAGTATTATTTTGATTAAAGTATTAAAATGTATATGGAAATCATACCAGTAAAATTATTTTTTAAATAAGATTTCTCCACCATATGATGAGCATTTAAAGATTCAAAGCTGAGGACAATGAGAAATTTTTTTTCCAGGTTTATATTATACTTCAAGAGAAATGCAACCAATAAGTGAAAATATACAAGTTCAAAATTTTTCAAATGTATTTCAATACATATTATTGTATATTGGTTTTTGATCATATTTAAACAAATATTTTTAAGAAGGAGTGAAGGAAAACTTGGCCCTCTTTTTATATGTTTTTCCAGTTTTAATATTCTTCAAATAAGTTTCTCTCATTTGTTTCAAATTATTATACATAGTTCATTTGTTAATCTCTAAAATGGAAAGAGGAAAAACCCAAATTTTCCTCATTATGAAGTGTGGGATGCAGAAAACCAGAACATTGAGATTATAATTGTCCTACCGAATATATATTTGTGTTATTACTTAACTGATTTATTTTTCCATATAAGCATGAAATATGAGAAGTTAGTACTCAGACAAAAGCTCTAATATCCACTCATTGTGAACTCTGCATAATTTTGGAAATAATGTCTTTAACGTTTCTCTTTTTTTTTTCTGGTTGGCTTTCAAATGCTACTTTAAAAGTTGCAAGACATGAAGAACTAGATGTATACCTTCCCTTCACAAGGATTTTCATAGTTATTTCTTGTATCTGGGATACTAATATGGTCTATTTTTTGTCAATGCACAATTTGTAAAATGTTTCTTTTAAACAATCCCTTTCTTTGGTGATATGTTTAGTCATTTTATTCTAAAAAATATTTTTAAAATATATTGTTACTATTTCTAATATGGACCATTCTCATCATTAATTCATTAGGAATCAAAACCAGAATATATTAAGAAAACCAAATTCGCATGTTTAATTTTAATGTGCCTCCAAACTCCTTTTTTGTTATAGTATATTGAGCTTATGGGGAAAGTGTTCCAACTGACAGATTATTATTTAGAAGGATATAAGGGAAAGACTGTTTTTTATTATACCTTTTCACAAATACTAGCCTCAAGATATTAGAATAAAATGCAATGTGTGAGTTTAAGTGTTGAATAATATGTTAGGTTGCTGGTAAAGGAATATGCTTAACAAAGTATTTCCACTTTGAAATATTATTATTTTTCCCCCAGGAAACCAGCTGGAGAGTAAAGCAATATTCTTCTTTTTTACCAAATTACAGAATTCATTTATGTTCTGTGGGCAAAGGTAAACACACAGTAATCACAGCTCAGAATCTTCTGATTCAAGAAATGCCCATCAAGCACCCTAATGATGTCTTGTTTATGTTGATTGTTTATTGTTTTTTCCAACACATCTGAAATATTTTACAATTCAGCTGATTCTGGCAGTTTCCAAGCATTTTCCCAGTCTCAGAGAGGAGTACTTGCCCTGCCTTCTGCAGAGCTGGCTGACAAAGGCAGAGCATCCTGGCCTTTGGCCAGGCACTTGTCTCCAGCATGGTCCCTGCATTTCTGATTTGCCTAGGGAGCATTGAGCACTGCAACCTTAAAAGCAAATTAGACTGCAAAAGCTCCATTCAAGTGAATGCTGTTCTAGCATTTAAAAAGAAATAAACAATATTTTTTAAACTAAAAGTTTGAGGAAAAACCTATGTACAGCAGAACACATACAATAGGCTACAATGAAAAGGATATAGTGGGAGACTTTAAAACTCCACTGTCGATACTAGACAGATCAATGAGACAGAAAATTAAGGATATCCAGGACTTGAACTCAGATCTGGACCAAGTAAACCTAATAGACA
>CAUYQU010042037.1:0-23048 GCA_963574635.1 Cheracebus regulus
ACATCACTGAGCTCCACAGGGCTCTTGGATGCAACTTCAAAACAAAGGATAATGGATTTTCATCAATGAAGAATGATGACTTCGTTAGAGCAACAGAAACAAAGACTGCACCCAAAGGAAAGGAACAGAGAGGATGGCTGATGCCGAGTAGGGTGAATCTCAGAGGACACTTGCAGGACAGGAAAGTCCTTTCATCCCTGGGGAGGAGGGCACCAAAAGGGAACAAAGGCTATCCAAATTATTTGGCAGGTTTAGTGCCTGTAAGTAATCATGGATAGAAATGGGCGCGAAGTGGTTGGTTTGCACATTTTAATAAGAAAAATTTAAGGGCAGACAAGGATTTCCTATTTCCTTGGGAAATGCATTAAAGCATAAATAAAAATATCTGCTTTCCAACAGATGGTGGTTTTTTTTTAGGAAAAGAGTAAGATTAGGAAAATGCTAAAAGCAGCCATATCTTGTTTTTTGTGTAACATTTCTGGTTTTATGGCACAAAATAAGATAGACCCCTACATTTTGAAATAAAGAAGGAAAAAATGTAAATCATACAGTCGACCCAGCAAAATGACAAAAGGAAAAATGAGTTTTTAACTGAAAAAGGTTTGTTAAGGTTGGTAGTTGGCCAAACCATCTTCTCCTACATGATTTACCATCAGTAAAAGGTTATCTGCAATTCTAAATCTGCAGAGCTCTGTTTTCTAATCTGAATAAGAAGTAAACTTTGTCGTAAGTTTTGGAAGAAAATCACTGCTTTAGACTAAGGCTTCTCATTTATATTCACAGTCCTGTGGTTGGTGAAGCTTAGTGGCTAGAAAACTGGAATGGTAAGAATAATAAATTGCTCATTAAGCAACTTCTCCATTTGAGGTGTTGTTCTAAATTCTTTAGTTATATAATTTTTCACTTTATCCTCCTAACAAGACTATGAACTAGGATCATTATTATCCCAAACTTATAGATGGGATGCATTGGGCAGGTGTCTCCTACTCAACGCCACATAGTAAGTGGCAGAACAGGACCAGAACCCAGAAGTCAGATGCAGCCTATTCTTTGACCACTGATTAGAGATTTCTTCTTAAGTCTGCTGCATTATGATGTCACAGAAAACACAACAAAAGCTGTAATTGGGTTTAGGTCATTTTAGGTAGGATATTCGGGTGGAACTAGAAATCAAGAAACCTGGTACATGACCTTGTTTTGACCTTGATATGCCATATTCTCTTTGGACATGATCTTCATACCCTCTGTCATTAGTTTTCTTAACTGTGCTAAAAATAAAAAAAAATGTAATAATCTTTATAATACTAATGGTTTAGAATTTTAGAACTATATTCGTTAACTACTCACAAGACTCTTAACTTTCAGAGCTCAAAGTCAAGTATATGCCTATCGTTGATGATTTTCCCACCCTTTTCTGATATATCTCAAGAAATCACAAAGAACCATGTGTTTTTGGCACTGAATTGCAGCTTGCCCCCAGTCTTTTTATTTATTTACAGCTGGATCAGGTTTAGCTCAGTATGGTTGTGTCTAATGTCATAGCAGATGCCATGTCATCTCTGATAGTGTTTTCTGAAGTAAGATGTATCCCCAACACACTAGATCCTCAATGAAAACATACTGAATTGTGCTACCCTTTGACAACTTTAGCAGAATCCTGAAAGAAAAAAAAAATCACTCAACCAAGGATTTCTAGGGGATTGCAGAGTATTCCAGGGATATTCTTATGTTTCAGCTATAAATGCCACAAGAACAGGGGAATATCGGAAAACTCTTGAAGGAAAGTGTCTCAAAGGAAGCACATAGATTTTATAGGCTGGCCTTAAGCATCTACTAATTAACCATGGCCCCAGCAATTATAAATACATATCATTAGAAAAGTATCTAGTATATCGTATATACCATATCTATATCTATATACACATAGCTATATATATAGCATACTTTGTATATAGACCCAATATGTAGGACTGTTTATTGATGACTATGTTGTAAATATTCTATTCAACCACCAGCCTGAAGGTCTCCCTTTTTTCAATAGGAACAGTTGTTTATAAGATGAGAATTTGCTTATAGAAGTTGTGATTCTTTTTTGTGTGTGTTTTTCCTTGGCTTTCAGGTCACCGGTCCTCTTTATAATATAGGATGCTTCCTGTGCTGTTTTATTTGGTGCCTGAGGAGAAAAAACTCTACGCTTTTCTTTCTGGGTACTTCACACCAGGCTTACCTCAGAGTTTTTAGGCACTTTGCTTTGAGCTTTCCCTCAGAACTAGTGACTCCCAGATATAATCTCCAAATTCTTGTTCCAAATAGCTGTTTGCATCCAGTAGCTGCCTATGGTTATGTTTCTCCACATGTCGGTTGTTCTTGGGCTTTCCTATTGTTGTTCGTTTTCAGGCACTCATCAGAACAGAACCGTTACAGCTGCTTCTGAGATGCCATAGCAAGCGTGGCTTGGGGCTAAAATGTGACAGACATGTGTTGACTTCCTGTCACCTAATATTTCATTTGTAGCCAGTGACAGCATCCAATGCCTCTGGCTTCCCTCTTGTATTCATATGAATTAATGCAATGTCAGCTACTCAAATGTAAATACTAAAGTTTTAAAACCCAGATTTAAGTTACTAGAAAATCTTTTCCTGTAATATCTTCACAAAAATTAATTGACAAACGATAGCATTTCTGTAGCAACAGAAGTAAAATTCTACATATATATAGTGTGTTGGAAACACAAGCTCATTCATTCCTACCATCAGATATGCCTCTAAAATTTTTAGTGTCCTTTCTCTACCTATCCTATACGCAGCTTACTTCTCATGTTGATGACTATGACCTCTTTCTAAACAAATTCAGCTATACTAATTGCGTTGCCTACTGGATTCTGAAAGTACTCAATATT
Source organism: Cheracebus regulus (assembly GCA_963574635.1). Classification (NCBI taxonomy): domain Eukaryota; kingdom Metazoa; phylum Chordata; class Mammalia; order Primates; family Pitheciidae; genus Cheracebus; species Cheracebus regulus. The sequence goes on from CAUYQU010042037.1 coordinate 2,900, forward strand.
TTAGAGGGTAAAGTCCTACAACTTTACCCTCAGCCATAACAGTATATATATATATATATATATGCATTGTTATGTACTTAAACAGTGTTATGTGTATGGATTCTTTCCCTAGCAAGAATAAGAGTGTGAAATAAGTGCTATATTTTCTACCTCTTCAGTATCCTCTGTATTATTTTGCATGGATCTAGCAATTATGGAAAACACTCACTAGTTCATGTGGGTTTTATCTGATTGGAAAACTTTAATAATTCTTGACACCCAGAATCACTGAGAATATAGAGAAAAAACTCATACATTTGGTGAGAATGTAAATTGTTGCAACTTTCATAAGGCATTTTGTCATTAGCTGTCAAAATTTTTAAGTATGAATATGTTTGAATCAGGAATTTCAGTTTAAGAAATCTAGTCTATGAATATTATCACAAGCAAATAAAGATACAGTAAGGATTTTGTAATAACATTATTTATATTAGCAATAAAAGTGGAGTCAAACATTGATCAATGAGATTGGTTAAATAATGGCATATCGATACCAGAGTCTCTGAAGCAATGCCTCATAAAACAGTAGACCTCAATATCTAATCAAAAGAAAGTTCCTTCTACAGCATTAACAATAACCAAAACCATAAATAGACAACAAACCAAAAAACACACACAAAAAACCTATGTTGCAGAATATAACATATAGAACAGCCCATTCTGGTAGCACAAACACACCACATGTGCCAGCTATGGGTCTACATACCAACTAGAGAAGGACAAAGGAATCACTTTTGCTTTGACTAATATTTTGGATACATTTATTTAATTAATAACTTACTTGAATGCCTATTATGTTCCAAATACTGTGCTACATGAGAACTTCATTTTAATGCTTTCAATTGTATTTAGTCATTTAAAAATATTTGTTTTGCCGTTAAATACATTTTTTTTATTGTACTTTAGGTTCTGGGGTACATGTGCAGATCATCCAGGATTGTTGCATAGGTATGCACATGGCAATGTGGTTTGCTGCCTCCATCCCCTCGCCACCTACATCTGACATTTCTCCACGTTATCCCTCCCCAACCTCCCCACCATCCCCAGCTGTCCCTCCTTTGCCTCCCCCTAACAGATCCCAGTGTGTGATGCTCCCCTCCCTGTGTACGTGTGTTCTCACTGTTCATCACCCATCTATGAGTGAGAACATGCAGTGTTTGATTCTCTGTTCTTGTGTCAGTTTGCTGAGAATTATGGTTTCCAGATTCATCCATGTCCCTACAAAGGACACAAACTCATCATTTTTTATGCCTGCATAGTATTCCATGGTGCATATGTGCCACATTTTCCTTGTCCAGTTTATTGTAGATGGGCATTTGAGTTGGTTCCAGGTCTTTGCTATTGTAAACAGTGCTGCTATAAACATATGTGTGCATGTGTCTTTATAATAGAATGATTTATAATCCTTTGGGTATATACTCAGTAATGGGATTGCTGGGTCAAATGGAATTTCCATGTCTAGGTCCTTGAGGAAACACCACACTGTCTTCCACAATGGTTGAACTAGTTTACACTCCCACCAACAGTGTAAGAGTGTTCCTATTTCTCCACATCCTCTCCAGCATCTGTCTCCAGATTTTTTAATGATCACCATTCTAACTGGCATGAGGTGCTATCTCAATGTGGTTTTGATTTGCATTTCTCTAATAATCAGTGATGATGAGCATTTTTTCATATGTTTGTTGGCCGCATATATGTCTTCTTTTGAAAAGTGTCTGTTGATATCCTTCTCCCACTTTTGGATGGGTTTGTTTTTTTTCTTATAAATCTGTTTTAGTTGCTTGTAGATTCTGGATATTAGCCTTTTGTCAGATGAGTAGACTGCAAAAATTTTTTCCCATTCTGTTGGTTGCTAGTTCACTCTAATGATTGTTTCTTTTGCTGTACAGAAGCTCTGGAGCTTAATTAGATCTCATTTGTCTATTTTGGTTTTTGTTGCCAATGCTTTTGGTGTTTTAGTCATGAAGTGCTTGTCTATGCCTATGGACTAGGTATTGCCTAGGTTTTCTTCTAGGATTTTTATGATGTTAGGTCTTATGTTTAAGTCTTTAATCCATCTGGAGTTAATTTTAGTGTAAGGTGTCAGGAAGGGGTCAAGTTTCTGCTTTCTGCACATGGCTAGCCAGTTTTCCCAACACCATTTGTTAATCAAGTAATCCTTTCCCCATTGCTTGTTTTTGTCAGGTTTGTCAAACATCAGATGGTTGTAGATGTTTGGCATTGCCTCCAGGGGTTCTGTTCTTTTCCATTGGTCTATATCTCTGTTTTGGTACCAGTACCATACTGTTTTCATTACTGTAGCCTTGTAGTATAGTTTGAAATCAGGTAGCGTGATGCATCTGGCCTTGTTCTTTTTGCTTAGGATTGTCTTGGCTATGCGGGCTCACTTCTGGTTCCATATGAAGTTTAAAGTGGTTTTTTCCAGTTCTGTGAAGAAGGTCATTGGTAGCTTGATGAGGATAGCATTGAATCTATAAATTACTTTGGGCAGTGTGGCCATTTTCACGATACTGATTCTTCCTAACCATGAGCATGGAATGTTTCTCCATCTGTTTGTGTCCTCTCTTATTTCCTTGAGCAGTGGTTTGTAGTTCTCCTTGAAGAAGTCCTTTACATCCTTTGTGAGTTGTATTCCTAGGTATTTTATTCTCTTTGTAGCAATTGTGAATGGGAGTTTGCTAATGATTTGGCTCTCTGTAAGTCTGCCATTTGTCTATAGTAATGCTTGCAATTTCTGCACATTGATTTTGTATCCTGAGACTGCTGAAGTTGCTTATCAGTTTCAGGAGATATTGGGTTCAGATGATAGGGTCTTCTGAATATAAAATCATGTCATCTGCAAATACGGACAATTTGACTTCCTCTTTTCCTAATACGCTTTTTTTTTTCCTTGCCTAATTTCTCTGGCTAGAACTTCCAATACCATATTGAATAGGAGTGGTGAGAGAGGGCATCCTTGTCTAGTGCCAGATTTCAAAGGGAATGCTTCCAGTTTTTGCCCATTCAGTATGATATTGGCTGTAGGTTTGTCTTAAATAGCTTTTATTGTTTTGAGATATGTTCCTTCAATACCTAGATTATTGAGAGTTTTTAGCATAAAGCACTGTTGAATTTTGTTGAGGGCCTTCTCTGCATCTATTGAGAAAATCATGTGGTTTTTGTCTTTGGTTCTGTTTATGCGGTGAATTACATTTATAGACTTGTGTGTGTTGAACCAGCCTTGCATCCCTGGAATGAAGCCTACTTGATCATGATGGATAAGCTTTTTATGTGCTGTTGTAATAGGTTTGCCAGTATTTTATTGAAGATTTTTGCATATATGTTCATTATAGACATTTGCCTGAAGTTTTTTTTTTGTTGAGTCTCTGCTAGGTTTTGGTGTCAGGATGGTGCTGGTCTCATAAAATGATTTGGGAAGGATTCCCTCTTTTTGGATTGTTTGCAATAGTTTCAGAAGGAATGGTACCAGCTCCTCTTTGTATGTCTGATAGAATTCGGCTGTGAACCCATCTGGACCTGGACTTTTTTTGGTTGGTAGGCTCTTAATTGCTGCATCAACTTCAGCTCTTGTTATTGGTCTATTCAAGGTTTCGACTTCTTCCTTGTTTAGGCTTGGGAGGGTGCAAGTATCCAGGAATTTATCCATTTCTTCCAGGTTTACTGATTTATTTTCTAACAATAAATATTATTATGGTTCATCACAAAATTTATGTTTTTAAGAGTACTGAAATTTGTTTCGACAGGTCACTCAGGAAAACTGGCAAGATTATGCTCTAAATAAGTCACTGCTATAACCATGTATAATTTAAGCTTATCAAAACTGCATTATGTGAAAATCTCTAAAACTAATTCATATGTGTGCATATGCCATAGATATGCTGCATATCACATTTTTAATAGGAAGCACTGAAAGAAGTGTTGGTTTTTCAAATAGACCATAGTGAAAAGGAACTAATTGCCTTAAAAGTTGTCTCACATGAAACCATCGCACCTCCAATTGGACATGACTTTAGCCATCACCTATTCATCTGTTCCCTGAAGGATCTTTGAGGGAGAATCTGGGTTTTTTCTATTTTCCAGGTTTTAGAGGACACCTACATTTCTTGGCTCATGACCCCTTCCTTCACCTTCAATGCTAGTCATGACTGGTCAAGTCTTTTTCATACTGCATCACTCTGACATCCTATGTTTTTAGTCAAATAGTCCCTCTCCATTCCTCTAAGAACCACTGTGATTACATTGGGCCTATCTGGATAATACAAGCTAATCTCTCTGTGATGGTTAATATCGAGTATCATAGATAATACAAACTAATCTCCCTGTGACGGTTAATATCGAGTATCATATGTATTGAAGGATGCAAAGTATTTTTTCTAAGTGTGTCTGTGAGGTTGTTGCCAAAGGAGATTAGTATCTGAGTCAGTGGACTGGGAAAGACAGAATCACCCTCAGTCTAGGTGGGCACCATCTAATCAGCTGCCAGCATGGCTAGAACAAAGCAGACCAGAGAAGATGGAAGAGCAGACTTGCTGAGTCTTTTGGCCTTCATCTTTCTCCCTTGCTGGATGCCTTCTGCCCTTGAACATCAGACTCCAAGTTCTCCAGCTTTTGGTCTCCTGGACTTCCAACAGAGGTTTGGCAACCCACAGACTGAAGGCTGTACTGTTGCTTCCCTACTTTTGAGGTTTTGGGACTCAGGCTGATCCACCACTGGCTTCCTTGGTCCTCAACTTGCAGACAGCCTGTCATGTGACTTTACCTTGTGATTGTGTGAGTCAATTCTCCTTAATAAACTCCCTTTAATAGATACATCTATCCTATTAGTTCTGTCCTTCTGGAGAACCCTGACTAATACACTCTCCATCTCAAGATCCTAAACTTAGTCAAATCTTCAAAGTCCTTTTTACTGTACAGAGTAACATATTCACAGGTTCTGGAGATTTGGATGTTGACAACTTTGCGGGGCCATTATTCAGATGGTGACAACTAGTAAATAATTCAGGCCAGTTGGAATAAATTCTCAAAATCACTGTTTCAATAGCAATGAATTTGAAACAGGCTACATCACTAAAAATGAGTAGCATAATTCATCTGTTACTAAGTGGGGTGGTGTGCTAGCAGAAAAGAACATAGAGTGACAGGACATTTTCATTGCCCTTAAAGAACTCCAGGAGACAGACAGACAGACAAATATTTACAACAGGATGTGTTACAGTGTAAAGCAAAAGCAGTTTGATTAGGGAAAGGTTCAGAGAATAGACACTCTTAAAGGAGCAAAGATTAAAGTAATATAGAGTCTCCAGGCAGGTAAAGCAGGTAGGAGGAAGAAGACTAGAGGTGTAGGAAAAGGAAGAAGCATACACAAAGGTGTACAAGACTTATGAATATGGGATGTTCAGAGGACAAAGGTTTAAATTTGGCTGGAGCAGAAGGTTCAGGTTAAGCAGTGGTGAGAGTAAGTTTGAACATTAGACAAGAGCCAAAGAAATTTGAAAAGTATCTTCGGTCTCACTATAATTACTCCATGAGATGGTCAGACTGTACATGTCTATCAGTCAGCAATTCGTCAGTACTCATTGAAGTAACAGAATCAGGTGATTCTCTCTCAACTCCCATGAGAGTTTTTAATTTCCTGCTTAAACTCATAATGTCTATCAGACATCCTCAGAGACTATGGAGAAATTCTGAATTTTTTTTTTTTTTTGAGGTGGAATTTTTGCTCTTTTTTCCCAGGCTGGAGTACAATGGCACTATATCAGCTCACTGCAACCTCCACCTCCTGGGTTCATGTGATTCTCCTGCCTCAGCCTCCCAAGTAGCTGGGATTACAGGTGCACACCGCCACACCCAGCTAATTTTGTATTTTTAGTAAAGACGGTGTTTTACCATGTTGGTTAGGCTGGTCTTGAACTCCTGACCTCAGGTGATCTGCCCACCACAGCCTCCCAAAATTCTGAATCTTATAGGTGATAAAAGCTAAAAGTGACCTTAAAACCATCTTTTTAAGGATATTGCCAAGTGTGTTCCATAAAATGTTAGTTCTGGAAAATATAAATTAGAGACCCCTCAGAAAAAATGTGATGGTCACAAAGGTTTTAATATCACTGTATATTATATATGCTGTTTTAAGATGAGAGTTTCACAAGTATATCAGCATATTAATTATCCTGAAATTGTGCAAAAATTCATTTTTATTCATAATTTAATAGATTTTATAATCACATAAAATTTATTTTTCCCTTTGGTTTGTTTGTTTTCCCAGAGGATCTTTGAAAGGGGGTCCATAGAATAATAATCTAGAAAAATAACTAATCCAGTTAGTTAGTTTCTGGATATAACTCAATTGTTGTTTCTGGCCTAGCAGCATCAGTACCACCAGGGAACTTGTTAAAAATGCAAATTGCCAGGCCCCACTCCAGACCTACTGAATCGGAAACTTTGGGGGTAGAGTTAACAACCTATTTCAACAAGTCATCCTGGTGATTTTGATGTCACATAAAAGTTTGAGAACCACTGCTCTAATCCAATCTAGTTGCACAGGTGAGAATGTTCAGCCCCAGAAAGTTCAAATGCTCCTTCTGCCCCTGCAGGTCAGAATTTTGGGCACTGGCAGATCTTAGTCTTCCCAAGTTTCAATTATTCTGTCCATTAATCATCAACTCTTCCTGATGCTTCACAATGACACACATTTCCAGCATCCACTTTAGAGCAACAGATTGTATAGTTGCTCTCCTTGCAGAGGATTTACTTCCTTATACTTCGATTCCATATCTCTAGGGAATGTTTATAGCTTGAATGGAAATAATATGTCTTAATACTGCCTGAGCCCCTACTCTAAAACAAATATGAATAGCAGATCAAATTATAGCTTCTTTGTGTACTAAAGTCTTTGGTTATCTTTTATTTAAGAAATTGTTTTTAAAAACCCCATGATTCTTCTCTGTAGGCCATCTTGTCTTTCTGAACTGCTCTGGAAGTAATCTAGCATCATAAAATGTTACTAACAAATTATTTTAAAAAGGCTACTGAGTGAAGCAAAAAAAAAAAAAAAGAAGAGGGAACTAAGCTTCATAAAGTGGGGAAAAAAACTAAATTTAAGTTTAGGTTAAGAAAAATAACTGGTAAATATTAGAAAAATATAAAGTGATAAAGGACAACTTCATTTGGGTTAGTTTTGCTGTTGTGATGGTGGTGTTTTTTGTTTTGTTTTGTTTTGGTTTTTGTTTTTTTTTATCAACATTAGAAAGAAGATGAGAAGTAAAATTTGATTTGGAAAGCAAAAAATGAAATAGAATGTTCATTTGGAATTTTATTTTTATTCTATCATAGTCATTGGTATTATCTGCCTTTCTAATTATATACAATTTAAGCAGCAGAAGAAAAGTAAGCCTTCTTTAGCCATTTATGAGAATGTATTTCCAACAGGGTGATTTCTCCTCCAGCTGTCATGAGCTAGGAGGATATATTCCCTCTGTGTAAATTTAAAGAGCCTGGCGGTAACATGAGTGGATGGCAGTAAATAACACTGCCACCTGCACCTAAATGGAATTTCTGATGTCTTGTTTTTCATTGCTGTCAGTAATGTTATCTCTCCTTAAAACAATATTTCATCCGACTTATAATGAAAATGATAATGTGGTCATGGTTTATTTATGGCCTGCATTTCTATTGGTTGGGTTGAGTTTTGTTGTAGTCACATTAATCAAACACAAAATTGATTTTAGTTCAGCACTGAAATTCTTCAAAATTACTTTTCCAAAACAGATACTTTTTACAATATATAGAGTGACATATTATAAAGCCACAGAAATGTTTCAATATAAGATCAGTTAGAATAATGTATTTTCTTTTATTAAGAGTTTTTTATCAACAGTTTTCCAGAAACATTTTCTGGGAAAAATAAGACAATATAGCTACTTCTAACCAGATGAAATGACAATTTCACTAAAGGAATTATCTGATTTTCACAAAAATAGGAGTTTGTCAGAAATGTTTACAATAAGTTATTGGAAAATGTTTCTTCCTCTCGTACATGCCTACAGACTGATAGAGAAATCCAGTTCTGAAAAGTAAATAGAAGCTTGCTTACTGAATGATTCATTGTTAACTGTTTTCTTTCAGTGAATGAAAGAGATCAAGCAAACTGAATCTCTAGCCACTACCCATCTACATACAAAGTGGAAGAATATCCAAGACAGAAGATTTTATTTTATTGAAAATTTAACTTTGGCTTTAATATTCCTAGAGTTTCTCTACACATCAAATATTAGAAAACATGCTACCTTTTATGTGATAAAATTTAAAAATGACATACTGCATGTTTCACATTGATTTTATATTCATATTGCATATTCATAATTCATTATACAAATTTATATTTTATAGGTTTATAGCAGACAGTCAATGAGAATTATTGGTCATAAAAATAATTTATAGAGTAAAAGGCAAAGTATATCGTTAGTACGGGGAAAGCGCATGCATGTGAATCAAGTTGCAGTGCTTATTAGTTGTATGAACCTTGGGCAAGTTATTCAACTTTGTCATTCAGTGTACTTATCTGCAAACTGTGTATAAGTAGCATCTACCTCATGAGATTTCTATGAAGATTAATAAATTGACATTTATAAAGCCTAGCATATCATAAGATCTAGATTAGTGTTTGTTAAATGAGTCAGTGGGAACAAAAAAGTTGAGTCATTTCTCCCTGTTATAATTATTTCTTGTGTTGTCTCTAATAATTAAGTACGTTATCAATGAGCAAAAATGTCACTTTTAGAAAATTCATGCATATAACACAAATTTTAGTGTTAATTTCATTGAGAAGTGCCTTGGTACCTAATCAACGAGCTCATGAATTTAAAGGATTATGAAAGCGTGAAAGTGAAAGAAGCAAGTATTATATTTTTAGAAAAACAATTTTTGCATTCCTGTAACCAAAGCATTTTTCAACCTGAAAGTTGTGTTCAAAATATATTACATTTTCATGGCACACAGCAGAGTGAACAATAAAGCAAACACAAAGTATGTATAGAAGATAATGTGAGCTCTGACAGGGCAAAAACAAATAAATAATATAAGAACTCAAGTATATAAAGATGATCCCAACTTAAAAAAATTGAAATTAATGCTTGTACATTTCAGTTTTTTAATTTGAGGTCTTCTTTATATATTTGAGTTCTTATATCATTTATTTATTCCTTATTTCACATTAACCTAAAGATGTTACCTACCACAAATTTAACCATTTATTAGAATTACCACAAAATCTTCAACTAATGTGGCTATGTGGTTGGGGGTGGTGGGGAGAGAATAAGTGGATTTTATCATATAATCAATTTTTAAATGATATATCCTCTCATATTGTGAGAAATACAATAAATGACACACACACACACAGAAATATGCCTTGCTAAAATGCACTTTTACAAGTGGTGTATTCATTTCATTTGTGGATACCAGAATCATGACTGCAAGGTCAGTCTAGATGGCAATGTCTAGATAACAATGCTAGGAGATGTCCTCAACTTAGAATTTTAGAAAGCATCAGAAGTGATTACTTAAGAATATCTGTTTCATCCAGCCTGGCTGTGGGCATGGGAAATATCTATAAGCAGTCTCTTCCGGGAACTGATGTTCCGATAGGCCTGTAAGGACAATGGAGCTTAGGACATTGGCAAATGTACTGAAGTGAAAGACAACAGATTCTATAAAGGATAAAGAATTTCTACATTTGAAAAGGTCATTATACTCAATCTGTACCTAGAAAATATTTGGTCTGGCAGAATCGAAAAGTTTTTCCCTGACATTTTAGCATTTGTTGAGAGACTTTCTAGGCAGTGATTCTTCAGCCATGGTTTCACATTGCTGTAGGCTACTCTGAGCAGTGCAGAGGTATGCTGGCGTATTTTAACCAAGATGCACTATATTTTTAAACTGTTACTGAAGACACAAGATGTTACAGTGATTTCCTTCAGACAAAACATTAAGTTAAAGAAAGAAACAAAGCATGAATTCAGTTAATACCAAAGCGAATATGTTTATGATTATAGACAAAAACTTTGACTACTTATCTTTCAAGATAAAGTCAGGGTAGTACAGTTCCACTAAAACATCATCAGTTTTGAAGGTAAGGAAGTAAAGAAAGTGATCATTTGTGATCATTTTTGTTGATCAAGACTGCGTATTGGCATCTATTAATAGTCAAGCAGATATGTTGTAGGCTATAAGGTGAAAAACACAGTTCAACCTATTTTTTAAGCTGTTTTCTGGAAATCATCCCTGTTTCATTTATAATTGTTTTGAATTTTATATAATGTTATTATTTGGTGTTGTGGTAAATAAATTCAAATATTCAATAATTTGCTCCAAATACAGAAAGGTTGAAAAACAGCTAAAAAGAGGCCTTGTGATTTCTTCAAAATACATTTCTGAAGACAAAGAACACTATTAACATTTTATGTTTATAGTAATCATCATATAACAACACATAAATTTGGCCTTCTAAGATTAAAATCATGTCTCTCAAATTTAAATTTTACTTATGTGATGACTTAAAACCATAATTATTGACATTCTAAGGTCAAAGTTGTGTCTACCAAAGCTAAAGTTTACTCATGTGGTGACCTAACACACACCATAAATTCTTTTAATATTTTTTTCCATTTTTTGGTTATTTTGCTACATTTAAATGTCTTTTAATTTTTAATCATTATGGATACGTAAGAGTCGTATGTATTTATGTGCTATATGTGATATTTTGATAAAAGCACACAATGTATAATGATCAAATCAGGGTAACAAGAATATTTACCACCTGAAGCATTCATTTATTTGTATTAGGAACATTCCAATGTACTCTTTTAGTTATTTTGAAATATATATTATCTTTAGTTATAGTCACCCATTTGTGCTACTGAACACTAGATGTTATTCCTCCTACCTAACTGTATTTTTGTATCCATCAACCACCACTTCCCTTCTCCATCCCTAGAAACTTTCCCAGCCTTTGGTAACCATAGTTTTCTATCTTCATGAGTATATTTTTACCTCCCACATATGAGTGAGAATATGTAATATTTTTCTTTCTTTGTCTGGCTTATTTCACTTGATATAATGTCCTCAGTTGTTGCAAATGGCAGGTTTTTATTCTTTTGTATGTCAGGGTAATATTCCATTGTATATATGTGTCACATTTTCTTCATCCTTTTTCTATTGATGGACAGTTACGCTGATTCCATATCTTGACTGTTGTGAATGGCGCTGCAATCAACATGAGAATGCAGATATTTCTTTTATATACTGATTTCCTTTCTTTTGGATATACACCTAGCAGGAGATTGCTGGATCATTGCTGGTAGTTCTATTTTCAGTTTTCTGATAAACTTCCCTACCATTCTCCACAGTGGCTTTACTAATTTACATTCCCACCAGTAGCATATGAGGGTTCCCCTTTCTCCATATCCTTTCTAGCATTTGTTGTTGCCTGTCTTCTGGATAAAAGCCATTTTAACTGAGGTTAGATGATAACTTACTATAGATTTGATGTACATTTCTCTTATGTTTAGTGATTTTTATCATTTTTAAAATATACCTATTGGCCATTTGTATGTCTTCTTTTAAGAAATGTCTATTTCAAACTTTTGGTCATTTTAATTGGATTATTATTATTATTTGCTTTTGAGTTGTTTGAGCTCCTTATATATTCTGGTTATTAATCCCTTATCAGATGAGTAGTATGTGAATATTTTCTCCTGTTGTGTAGGTTGTCTCTTCACTTTGTTGATTGTGTTCTTCCTTTTGCAGAAGCTTTTTAGCTTATGTGATCTCATTTGTTCATTTTTGCTTTGGTTGTCTGTGTTTTGAGGTCTCCTTCAAGAAATCTTTGCACAGACCAATGTCCTATAGTGTTTCTCCCATGTTTTCTTCAAGTGGTTTCATAATTTCAGGTCTTTAAGTCTTTAATCCAGTTTGATTCAATTATAGTTTATGGTGAAAGACAGGGGTCTATTTTCATTTCTCTGCATATAGATACCCAATTTTCCAATCACCATTTATTGTAGAGACTGTCCTTTCCCCAGTGTATGTTCTTGATCTTGTTACCTTTGTCGAAAATAAGTTGATTAAATTCATTTCTTGGTTGTCTATTCTGTTCTATTTGTCTATGTATCTGTTTTCATGCCAGTACATGCTTTTTTGATTACTATACCTTTGTAGTGTAATTTGAAGTCAAGTAATATGATACCTCCAGCCTTGTTCTTTTTGCTCAGGATTGCTTTGGCTATTCTGGATCTTCCGTGGTTTCATATAAATTTTAGGATTCTTTTTGGCACCATAAATCATTTAATTCCTGGTTCTATGAAAATTCAGCTAAAGGTAAAATACATTATTTCTCTAATTAGTTAATGAGGAGATTGAAGAGGAGCAAAAGAAAGAAAAAAAACTTCATCCATTAGCTGTGGCATAAGCAACTACAAATGAACCAACTGAAAGTATTAATAACATTAAGCCTGAGGCCAAAAATCCCAGTAAATACCTGTGAAAACCTGAAATTTTAGAAGCTCACAATGTAAGTTGTCTTGAAAACCATGTCACTTTATATCTTTCAATATGCAATTTGGCTACAGTGGCAAGTATAGCAGTTATCGATTTAATTTGCACTGTTTTAATTTTGGATCAGGTTTGGCTAGTAATACCTGATTCAGTAACACAGTAGATGTTCCATTTAATCAATATTTCAGTAAGGCTATGGGAAATCAAAGTCCTATGACTACAATTAAGATATATCAAAGTTAAGACATATCAATACACATGACCCTAGTTGACATTTAACAATGTCAGAAATTATTTTTGAACACTGTAGGAAACATACCAAAAAGTAATACCATTGTACAATTGAGAAAATAAATTCTCAAGGAAACCAAAGAAAGTATACAGCAAAGATATTACTCTTGCATTCATAATGCCTTTGTGACTAATCAAGATACTAATGGTTTTAGAATATTTTATAAGTATTTTTAAATCACTTATAAAACCGTGTCAAGAATGAGAAATTGTCTAGACTGTACTGACTCATACACCAGTAGCCAATGATGAATTAATGCTTGAACAATTCTATTTCAAGCTATAATGAGCTTTATTGCCAGAATTCTGAACAGCAACATGAATGATAAGAAGCATTAACAGAAATATTAAAAATGTGCTTCTTTTTCTGTTTCCTCATTTTATGTAGATGAAAGTTCTTTTCACTTTATTTTTCCCTTTACCACATTTACCCAGAAATGGCTCAGACAGAAGTAAGCCATCTAAGGCACACATAAAACTTCTCATCTATTCATGTATTTATCTTCAGTTTTCTTTCTTTATGAATGTAGCGGTTTTTAAATATGGTCCAAAATTATTTGACACTCCTTACTCTGCCACTACTTGATCAACAGAATCCAGCAGAAATGACATAATGCCAATTTTCAAGTTCAAGGCATTAAGAAATTGGGAGCTTTTACTTAATGTCTCTTGAGACACTTGCTTCTAAAACTGAGTCGCCATGTTACAAGGAAGCCCAAGAAGCCCATGGAAAGCCCACATGAAAATGTCCACACGGAATCCTCAGCCCTCAGCTTTTGCTGAGCTCATAGCTAAACGATGGTCATCAACATGACAACCATCAACATGTGAATTAACCATCTGAGAAGTGAATTCTTCAGTTCTCCATCAAACTTGCCCAGATGACAACTCCTGGAGCAGACACAAGCTTTTCATGACAAACTCTGCACAAGCACAGATACATGCACTAAATATACAATTGTGATTGTTTTAAGCCACTAAAGTTTTGGGGAGTTTTGCTGTTTGTTTTTGTTTGTTTGTTTTAAGCAGTTGTAATTAAAAGATACCTATTTGTATTTGTATGTGTGTCAGGACAGGGGGGCTTTAACAAAAATCTAAAATATGTGTCAGAGAGAGAGAATTTGAACTTCAGGGTGAGTGTATATTAGAAAGGCCTTGCTAAGAGTTACTAAAAGAAGCCTAGAGTCTATGAATAGAGTTTTAATGGAAGTCTAAAGTTCCTTAAGAAGATTGTCATCGATGACTTAAAGAAAATCAAGGAAATATCTAAAATTAGAAGAAAATAGATCCTTGTTAAGTCGTGGCAGAAATTTAGCAAAACTGACATCTGCAGTAATGTGCAGGACAGGAAATTTACATACTAATCAGAATATTTCCAAGCAGAATATTACCTGGATTCTTCCTGCTGTCTATGATACAATGTGGGAGAAGAGAGTTAAACTAAATAATATATTGTTAAAAACAAGACAGGGATACTAGACTCAAAAATAAAACTCTTAACATTCAAAGACTCATTGGATGGCAGAATATTCTCAAAATAAGAAAGTGTCTCAAGCCAAAGATAAAATCCATGGTGAGACAATAAAATCCTTTGCTAAAATCTCAGAAAGAACTAAAATGATGACTCATGGAGACTTTCAGTCAGATAAAGTATGCTTTGAGGACACCTCTCAATTAAACAATGGTGCTTCTTTGAATTTCTAAGTATCCTAAGGACATACCTCTTTTTTAAAAAATACTCAGCTTCAAATACAGGCTATATTTTTTGGAAAAAGGAAAAATAGAATAATAAGAGGATGAAACCAAGACTCGAGAGGAGAGAACCAAGATGTGGGGAATCATTCTCAGGAAGCAATACTGAACCTCAAGAAAAATTAGGATTAGGATTAGTTGGGTTTCAGAATTACTACAGACCAATGACTCATGTGTGCCTTTTGTTTTCCCCTTTTTAAAACAGAATGCCTACTGAAGTTATACGATACTGTCCTAGCATTGTATGTTTCATATGAGGATAGAGGGTGCAGATCATTTGTCTCTGTAGTTCACAGGTCTTCAAAAAGGAGCCTTTGGGAACTGCACCCTAAGAAATAAACTCAAGTACTCTCATCTGTACCTGCCTTCACTGAGATGATGAAAC
Source organism: Cheracebus regulus (assembly GCA_963574635.1). Lineage (NCBI taxonomy): Eukaryota > Metazoa > Chordata > Mammalia > Primates > Pitheciidae > Cheracebus > Cheracebus regulus. The sequence continues at coordinate 17,916 of CAUYQU010042037.1, forward strand.
TCTGTACCTCAAGCCTTAACTTGTTGCTTTAGCAACATGGGACTTTGGGGAGGACTTAGGAGGAAATGAGTACATCATGCATGTGGAAGAAATGCTAATAAGTTTTGGTCATTTTAAAACCTACATAGAAATTCTCCAACACCCTCCCATCAAAACCTGGGGTCTACATGCCATCCCATTAAATTTGATTTCTGTGACTATTTAAGCAATATAATTTAGTGGAATTGATGCTTTGCTAGTTTGGGGGCCAAAGCCGTAAGAATCTGGCAGCTGCCACTCCTGTTGCTTAGAATACTTGCTCCTGGAACCCAGGCATCAATCCATGAGGATGCTGCCTGTGGAGGTGCCCATATAGAAAGGAACCAAGCAGCCCTTGCTAATTGCACCCACGTGAGTAAATCAACTTAGAAATGGATCCTCCAGTTCCCAGTGGAGTGGTGCCTGCTGATACTATCTTGAAAAGAAATAAACTTTCTCTGCCTGATCCCATTTTATCCCATAAAAAATGTGATTTATATTCACAGTAACAGAAAACCAGAACATAACTATTACTAGACTAATAATCTTGAAGAAAAGGAAGATGTTTTGTTAATAAAATTATGAGTGCTACAGAGGGTTAAGAGAATTGTTATTTTAAGAAGTAATCTCTCTCTTTGTTTGCAGATTCATACTACCCAGACCAGGTCTCTAATAAAGTAATCTTGAAAACTAACTCTTCTTCTTTTAAAAGAAAATGTAAGTACTAAAATATTTTTAAAGTTTATTTAAAACTCAAGTTGAATCACTACAATAATGAACAAAAAAATATATTGATCCTTATATTCTTGTTGCTCGGAGAGATTGAGTCTGACACACTTTTTATTAGACTAACTAGTATTGGGAACCAATTGCATTCAATTGGTTTCCAATTCAATTGCATTCAATTGTTTTCCAGTAGTAGTTATTCTAACAAAAAGTGTGTGGTGATATTCAAACAAAATATTCATATTAGTTTTAATGCCCATAGGTAAAACCACTGACAAATGCACCTCTATTTTAGTTTGCTTTTATGACTATGTTATGAAACCAAGGGTAATTTTTCTTTCTCATAAAATAGTGTGAAGAAAACAGTGTTACTCTTCTAGTGCTTTGCCTCCTTCTCCTCCTCTTCTTTCAACTTTTCAAAAAGTTAAAAAATAACTATATAGCCTCAAAATCTAGTTGGAAAGCAATTCATTTGCTTTTCAGTATGTTGCCTTTTATAATTAATTTCAGGTAGAGATTCTGCTTTTAGGATGTAAATGTATTATTCAACTAAACACTATCCCATAAAATGTTAATATTACCATTTTTAATTGAGTATGGGATGTTTGCCTTGGTCTTTGTGGGGAGTGTGTTTCAAGTGAGGCAGGGAAATGAGTTCTCACTGAGCAGGAATACGTGATATGCTTCTCTTGGGAGGTGTGCAGTTCACCAGTTCCATCTGGAGGACACTGCGACTATAGTGTAATTTGGGTTATAGTCTCAGCCATTTGACATAAACTCTGCTGTCGACTAGATCTTCAGAAGATGTGACAAGAACCACTTGATTTAAAACCCCTTTTTATGATGTTCCAGTTCTTGAAGTATAGATTACGCTAGATGAAAAGACATGATTTTTTTCCCAGTGTAATTCTCAAAGACAATCACTCTCCATTCTCTAAGTGGGCTCAGTATATGACTGAAGAAAAGTGAATTAAGACTGATGTAGGAAATAGGCATCAAGATACACAATGCAGAAATTCAGACAAGCAATATCAGTGTTTCTTTGATTATCCTAAGCATTCTCCAAAACAAATCAATTTGCTTTCTAAAGCTTGTATTATACTGATTATTGGATAATTTAGCTAATGCCTAAAATACATTATTGACATAATTGGTACACTAAGGCACTTTTATGAGTTCTTTTAAAGTGGAGTCCACACACATTAAAAACTGAAGAAGTAACTTAAATTCTGAGTTTCAGTTTTCATATATACAAAATAAAACTAATATCAAGAATTATTTTCATTTTAAAAATTCATGATAAGGATGCAGATAGGTTGGTAAATGAGTACAAAAATATGGTTAGACAGAAGGAATAAGATGTAGTATTTGAGAGTATTGAGTATTTCTAGCGTCTGAGGTAATGAATGTCCCCCTTACACTTATTTGATTATTACATATTTTATTTTTATGCATGTATCAAAATATCACATGTAACCCAAAAAATATGTGCAACTATTGTATATCAGTAAAAAGAATTACTGAGGAGATAATGAATATAAAAGAACTGGCAAAACATCTGATACCCCACAAATAGTAGCTATTATTATAATTACATGTAATATATAAGAAAAATCTTAAGCTTGTGCTCTAAATCATACTTCTCAGTAAATTTTTTTTGCTATCACATACTTGTATTGATATAAATGTTCATAAACAATACAAGATAGGATCTTCTGAGGATCCAAGATGGCCAAATAGGAACAGCTCCAGAGTATAGTACCCAGCAAGAACAATGCAGAGGGTGAGTGCCCACCACATTTCCAAACAAATTTTCACTACCCACAGACCAGGAGATTCCCGGGCTGAAAAGCACTATGAGTTTTCAGCATGGCAGTTCAGCCAGTGCCAGGTTGGCTCACAGAAACTGACACGAATCTGGGGAGCCGTTTCAATGGGCACATGGAATGCCTGGGAGACAGAGCCGCCCATTCAACTGAAAGGGACGGGGCAGAGACAAGGAGCCAGGTGATCTAGCTTGGCTCTGTTTGGTACCACTCCCACAAAATGAGCAATCAGAAATGCTCTGGATTGAGAGCTTCTCAGCAAGTGCAGCTGGACCTAGGTCTGTCTAGCTCAGTGGGGGGAAGGGTGACCACCACTACCTAGGCAGTTCACACAGCAGCGGGGCAGAGCCAGCAGCAGCTCAGCGATTCCTCTGCTGGCAGACTGTGACTAGACTACTCTGTGCAGGACAGGGCATCTATGAAAAAAAGTAGCAGCATGACAGGAAATTATAAATAAAGCTGACCTTCCTAGGACAGAGCACCTGAGAAAAGAGGTGGTTATGAGTTCCACTGCAGCAGACATAAAAGTACCTGCCCAGCAGCTCTGCATGGAACAACAGAGCTCCCAGCACAGCACTTGAGCTCCTATAAGGGAGAGACTGTCTCCTCAAGCAGCTCCCCCGACCCCTATATGCCCAAAGAGACACCTCATAAAGAGGAGCTCAGGCTGACATCTGGCAGGTACCCTTCTGGGATGAAATTAACAGAAGAAGAAACCAGCAGCAATCCTTACTGTTCTGTAGCCCCAATGGGTAATCCCCAGGCAAGCAGGGTCTAGAGTAGACCTCCAGCAGTCCTGCAGCAGAGGGGTCTGACTGTCAGAAGGAAAACTAAGAAACAGAAAGAAATAACTTCATCAACAAAAAGGACATCCACTCAGAGACCCCATCTGAAAGTCACCAACTACAAAGACCACAGGTAGATAAAGCCACTAAGATGGGAAGAAACCAGCACCAAAAGGATGAAAACACCCAAAACCAGAATGCCTCTCCTCCTCCAAAGGATCACAACGCTTCACCAGCTAGGGATCAAAGATGGATGGAGAATGAATCAGATGAATTGACAGAAACAGGCTTCAGAAGGTGGGTAATAACAAACTTGTCTAAGCTAAAAGAACATGTGTTAACCCAGTGCAAAGAAACAGAACCTAGCAAAAAGTTTAGATGAGATGCTAAATAGAATTAACAGCTTAGAGAAGAATATAAATGACTTGATGGAGCTGAAAACACAACACGAGAACTTCACAAAGCATACACAAGTTTCAATAGCTGAATCAAACAAACAGAAGAAAGGATATCCGAGATTGAAGATCTACTCAATGAAATAAAACAAGATGGCAAGAATAGAGAAAAAAACAGTGAAAAGAAATGAAGAAAGACTCCAAGAAATATGGGATTATGTGAAAAGACCTAATCTACATTTGATAGGTGTACCTGAATGTGATGGAGAGAATGAATCCAAGCGGGAAAACAAAATTCAGGATATTCTCCAGGAGAACTTCCCCTACCTAGCAAGCCAGGCCACCATTCAAGTCCAGGAAATATAGAGAACACCACAAAGATATTCCTCAAGAATAGCAACCCCAAGGCACATAATCATCATATTCACCAGGGCTGAAATGAAGGAAAAAATGCTAAGGGAAGCCAGAGAGAAAAGTCAGGTTACCCACAAAGGGATGCCCATCAGACTCACAGCAGATCTCTGGGCAGAAACCCCACAAGCCAGAAGAGAGTGGGGGCAAATATTCAAAATCCTTAAAGAAAAGAACTTTCAACCTAGAATTTCAGATCCAGCCAAACTAAGCTTCATAAACGAAGGAGAAAGAAAATCCTTTATGGAAAAGCAATTGCTGAGAGATTTCGTCACCAACAACACTGATTCCACAGAAATACAAACTACAATCAGAGTTTACTACAAACAACTCTATATACATAAACCAGTAAACCTGGAAGAAATGGGTAAATTCCTGGACACTTGCACCCTCCCAAGCCTAAACCAGGAAGAAGTTGAAACCTTGAATAGACCAACAACAAGGGCTGAAGTTGAGGCAGCAATTAATAGCCTGCCAACGAAAAAAAGGCAGATCCAGTTGAGTTCACAGCTCAATTCTATCAGATGTACAAAGAGGAGCTGGTACCATTCCTTCTGAAACTATTCCAAATAATCCAAAAAGACGGACTCCTTCCCAATTCATTTTATGAGACCAATAACATCCTGATATCAAAACCCAGCAGAGACTCAACAAAAAAAGAAAACTTCAGGCCAGTATCCATGATGAACACAGATGGAAAACTCTTCAATAAAATACTGGCAAACCGATTGCAACAGCAAATCAAAAAGCTTATTCATCACAATCAAGTAGACCTCATTCCAGGAATGCAAGGCTGGTTCAACATACACAAGTCTATAGATGTAATCCAGCACATAAACAGAACAAAAGACAAAACCCACATGACTATCTCAATAGATGCAGAGAAGGTCTTCGACAAAATTCAACAGCACTTTATGTTAAAAACTCTCAATAAACTAGGTATTGAAGGAACATATCTCAAAATAATAAAAG
>CAUYQU010042038.1:0-30146 GCA_963574635.1 Cheracebus regulus
AAACACCATCAAAAAAACAAAAATAAAATTTAAAAAAAAAAAAAAAAAAAAAAAAAAAAAAAAAAAAAAAAAAGAACAAGGCTGTATTTTTAAACTGGTAGCACTATCTTTTATGATCCATTGTTATGAATCCAGTCATGAACTCTAGCAACAGGATGCTTTTCAAAATTTACAACCCACTTTGGCCTTTGTCAGCAATCTTCCCATAACTGAACTGTGATAATGATATTATATATTCTCACATTGGGGTGAATTAATATTAACTAGAGATAAGCTGAGATACTTACTTTTAGTAGCTGGTGAGAAATTAGTCTCAAACATTTTTAATTGTTACTTTTAAAAACTAAGCAAGTCTTATGTACAATAATGTCTTTTAATAGTTTATTTGGAATGAATAGGTCAGATGGGGGCTAATTGTGATTATCCTGTCAGTGAGGGCCTTATAATGTTTGGCTGGGATTAGGTCTCATGACTGTAATTTAAAAACACATTCAGACTAAAGTCCAGTCATTTATCTTAACTTTTAATGAAAAAAAAAAAAGATTGAGTGTTAAAATTAGGAAAATCTTCCTAGGATTTTGCTGCAGTTGGAGAAAATGTTCTTGAGTCAGCAGGCTTTGTTATCTATCTTAATGCTCTTATTTGCATGTTTGCATTTTGTGTTTGATTCAGTTGAAAAATTTCACCAGACTTTAGTTTTGGATTTTTTTCCTTATTTAAGAATTATATATAAAATATATATATAGTCTATATATATACTATCTAAAAAGCATATAATCTATACATCCACATTTGAAAATATGTCATTTATTTTTAAAAAGGAAAAATAAGTAACACATCAGCGATTTCATATTAAATTATATTTTCTTTTTTGGCCCTGTAAGTGTCCAGTAACTTATTATCAAATAAAATATATTAGTATTCCATTCCAAAATACTGTGATGATAACTATGTAGCATACTCTTTATGATTATATTTTCAAAAAAATGAAGGAAAATAAACTGTAAAATCTCTCAACCAGTATAATAAATTATGTGTTAACATTGTCAGCACTGACAGACTCATCTTCATTTTAGGAACACTCACTAGTGGGTACTAATCTTATGTTGAAAGGGATTTTTTTTAAAGAGGTATTTATATTATTAAAAGTTGCCTGGAATTTGGGGCTATATTTTGGAATTTTCTCCCCCATAAGTGTATTTATTCATTCATCCAAAAAAATATTTATTACTTCCTTACACATAATAGGGGTTCAGTGGGTATTGTCTTATGGATAAATGATTAAATAGAAAGCAAATGAAGGTGATATTCATTCTTTCTTTGACGAATTCTTCCCTTTCACCTTTTTATTCTTTGGTTCATTGATCTTTCATTGATTAAGAGTCTGTAATTTATCAGCCCTGACACTGGATTCCACAGTAATAAGTTCAGCTACTAGAATCATATAGATAAGAGGTGAGAATCCTTTCTGCAAGTGTGTATTTCCTAAACAAAGTAAGATCTTAAAAGACATTTTTGTACTCAGACTCCTCCATAACCTAAAAAGAAATGTAAATATGGTGGTGAGAGTTAGTGAAGTAGTTTCTTTTTCTTTCTTTCCTCTGAGAAATACAGAAAAAGTAGCCACAACCTGAGGAAAGATGGGAGAGAAGATATTTCCACTTCAAGAAAGAAAGATGTGGAATACTCTTGGGGGAATGAGAGCATGAATGCATTCTAGGGCAAAGGATACTGGGTACCATTAAGCTTCCCCTTGAGATGAGAGATCACAAATGGTATCAAAGCTTGTGTGGCTGAGTGCCTTCCTCCAATTCCATGCAGCTTTGTATTTCAGACCCCAAGGAGGATTAGATGTGGCTGAAAATAGAAATATGATCTACCCAAGCAAATACTCTAGAGAGAGCCAGGCATCAGGGAGTTGCATGTTTACATGTCTAAAAGAAATTAAAATAATTACCATGGAGTTCAGGCTAGTAAGACTGGAAAGGAGGACATGGGGGGTGAGGTGGTGGAAACATTGACAGTGCAGCAGGAATAGAATTTTAGGATGGAGTATACTATGCTGTTTATTTTCTTTTTTTCTGAATGGAGCTTTCCTTGTTTCTTCACATAGTACTTTGGTTTTCTCTCTGTTTTCTTTTTTCTTCTTTAAGGCCTTGTTTTTCATTCTAATTTATTTTTAGCACAATTTGAGGTTCTTGGCATATACTTTTGTGTGCTTCAAGTATTTCTCTTTGTAAAACAAGTAAGACCAAGAGCTATTAGAAGAATTAAACTTTATGTGGGTACATAGTAGATATATATATATATAAGGGGTACATGAGACATTTATTTATTTATTTTTTTAAATTGTACTTTAGGTTCTGGGGTACATGTGCAGATCATGCAGGATTGTTGCATAGGTAGGTACACACATGGCAATGTGGTTTGCTGCCTCCATCCCCCTGTCACCCACATCTGGCATTCTCCCCATGTTATCTCTCCCCACCCCCCTGCTGTCCCTCCCTTGCCCCCTCAGCAGACCCCAGTATGTGCTCCCCTCCCTGTGTCCATGTGTTCTTATGGTTCAACACCCACCTATGAGTGAGAACATGCAGTGTTTGATTTTCTGTCCTTGTGTCAATTTGCTGAGAATGATGGTTTCCAGATTCATCCATATCCCTACAAAGGGCACAAACTCATCATTTCTTATGGCTGCATATTATTCCATGGTGTATATTTAACACATTTTCCTTGTCCAGTCTATCATCGATGGGCATTTGGGTTGGTTCCAGGTCTTTGCTATTGTAAACAGTGCTGCAATGAACATACGTGTGCATGTGTCCTTATAATAGAATGATTTATAATCCTTTGGGCATATACCCAGTAATGGGATTGCTAGGTCAAATGGAATTTCTATTTCTAGGTCCTTTAGGAAGCGCCACACTGTCTTCCACAATGGTTGAACTAGTTTACACTCCCACCAACAGTATAAAAGTATTCCTGTTTCTCCACATCTTCTCCGACATCTGTTGTCTCCAGATCTTTTAATGATCGCCATTCTAACTGGCATGAGGTGGTATCTCAATGTGGTTTTGATTTGCATTTCTCTAATGATCAGTGATGATGAGCATTTTTTCATGTTTGTTGGCCTCATATATGTCTTCTTTTGAAAAGTGTCTGTTCACTTCCTTTGCCCACTTTTGAATGGGTTTGTTTGTTTTTTTCTTGTAAATCTGTTTTAGTTCTTTATAAATTCTGGATATAAGTCCTTTGTCAGATGGGTAGATTGCAAAAATTTTTTCCCATTCTGTTGGTTGCCGATTCACTCTAATGATTGTTTTTTTAGCTGTACAGAAGTTCTGGAATTTAATTAGGTCCCATTTGTCTACTTTGGCTTTTGTTGCCATTGCTTTTGGCGTTTTAGTCATGAAGTCCTTGCCTATGCCTATGTCCTGAATGGTTTTGTCCAGGTTTTCTTCTAGGGCTTTTATGGTATTAGATCTCACATTTAAGTCTTTAATCCATCTGGAGTTAATTTTAGTGTAAGGTGTCAGGAAGGGGTCCAGTTTCTGCTTTCTGCACATGGCTAGCTAGTTTTCCCAACACCGTTTATTAAACAGGAAATCCTTTCCCCATTGCTGGTTTTTGTTAGGTTTGTCAAAGATCAGATGGTTGTATATGTGTGACATTGCCTCCAAGGCCTCTGTTCTGTTCCATTGGTATATATCTCTGTTTTGGTACCAGTACTATGCTGTTTTGATTACTGTAGCGTTGTAGTATAGTTTGAAGTCAGGTAGCATGATGCCTCTGGCTTTGTTCTTTTTGCTTAGAATTTTCTTGGCTATGTGGGCTCTCTTTTGGTTCCATATGAAGTTTAAGGTGGTTTTTTCCACTTCTGTCAAGATGGTCATTGGTAGCTTGGATAGCGTTGAATCTATAAATTACTTTGGGCAGCATGGCCATTTTCACAATATTGATTCTTCCTAACCACGAGCATGGAATGTTTCTCCATTTGTATGTGTCCTCATGTGAGACATTTTTATACAGAAATGCAAAGTAAAAAAATCAGAAGAGAGTGAATGGCATATTCATCACCTCAAACATTTATCCTTTGTGTAACAAACAATCCAATTATACACTTTTTATTATTTTTTAAAGTACAATTACATTATTTTTGACTATAGCTACTGTGCTATGCTAGCAAGTACTGTTTTCTCACTATCTTTCTAACTACTTTTGTACACATTAAGCATCCCCACTCCTTCTCCCACCCACGACGCTTCCCAGACTCTTGGAACCATCCTTCTACTCTCTCTATCTGTAGTTTAATTGTTTTAATTTTTACCTCCCACAAATAGTTGAGAGCATGTGAAGTCTGCTCTTTCTGTCCCTGGCTAATTGCACTTAATATAATGACTGCCTGTTCCATCCATGTTGTTGCAAATAACAGAATCTCATTTTTTAGGGCTGAATACTAAGCCATTGTGTATATTTACCACATGTTCTTTATCCATTCATCTGTTGACAGACACTTACATGGCTTTTAAATGTTGACTATTGTGAATAGTGCCACAATAAACATGAGAGTGAATGTATCTCTTTGGTATACTTATTTCCTTTATTTTGGGTATGTACCTAGCAGCGAAATTGCTGGATTGAGTGGGAGCTCTATTTTTAGTTTTTTGAGGAACCTCCAAACTGTTCTCCATGGTGGTTGTATTAATTTACACCAACAGCGTATGGGGATTTCATTTTCTCCACATCCTCACCAGCCTTTGTTATTTACCTGTCTTTTGGATAAAACGCATTTTAACTGGGGTGAGATATCTCATTGTAGTTTTGATTTGCATTTCTGTGATGATGAATGATGTTGAACATCTTTTTATATGTCTGTTTGTCATTTGTATGTCTTCTTTTGGCAAATGTCTATCCAGACCTTTTCTCAGATTTTGATTAAACTATTAGATTTCTACCTATGGAGTTGCTTGAGTTCCTTATAAATTCTGGTTATTAGTCCCTTGTTAGATGAAATCCTTCACTTCTTTTGTTAAATTAATTCCTAGGAATTTAATTTTATGTGTGGCTATTTTAATTGGGATTACCTTTTGGTTTCTTTTTCACATTGCTAGTGAGCAATAGAGATGCTACTGATTTTTGTATGTTGATTTTGCATCCTGCAACTTCACTGAATTTGTCCTAATTACTTTTCTGTGATGTCTTTAAGTTTTTCAAAATATAAGTTTATGTCATCAGCAAACAAGGATAATTTGACTTTTCCCTTTACAGTCTGGATGTCTGTTATATCTTTCTCTTGTCTGATAACAGTGGGCCTCCTTATTGTGTTACCAATCTTAGAGGAAAGGCTTTCAGTTTTTCTTCATTCAGTATGATACTAGCTGTGGGTCTGTCATACATGACTTCTATTATGTTGAGGAATTTTTCTTCTATCACCATTTCTTGCAGGTTTTTATCATGAAAGAGTGTCAGATTTTATCAAATGCTTTTTCATCAACTGAAATGATCATATGGTTCTTGTCGTTCATTCTGTTGATGTAATACATTGATTGATTTGTGTTTGTTGAACCATCCTTGCATCACTGGGCTAAATCTCACTTGGTCATGATTAATGATCTTTTTAATATGTTTTTGAATTCAGCATGCTAGTATTTTGTTGAGGATTTTTGCATTAATATTCATCAGTGATATTGACTTGTAGTTTTCTTTTATGTGTCTTAGTCTGGTTTTGGTATCTGGGTAAAACTGGCCTAGCAGAATGAGTTTGGAGGTATTGCCTCTCCTGCTATTTTTTGGAATAATTTGAGTAGAATTTATGTTAGTTCTTTAAATCTTTGGGAGAATTCAGCAGTGAGGCCAGTGGGTCCTGGGCATCTTTTATTGGGGACTTTTTATTACAGCTTTTATTAGTTGTTATTGATCTGTTCAGGTTTTTTATTTTTTCTTTGTTCAATCTTGGTTTTATTGCCTAATAAATTATCTATTTCTCCTAGATTTTCCAATTTGTTGGCATAAAATTGCTCATAGTAGCCACTAATTATCCTTTGAATTTCTGCTGTATCACTTGTATTGTCTTCCTGTTCATCTCTTATTTTAATTATTTAGGTCTTCTCTCTTTTTTTTTTATTAGTTGGTCTGCCTAAAAGTTTGTCAATTTTATTTCAAAAAAAATAACAACTTTTTGTTTTATTGATTCTTTGCATTTTTTTAAAATTTTAATTCATTTATTTGTGCTCTCATCTATATTATTTCTTTTCTTCTACTAATTTTGGGTTTGGTTTGCTCTTGCTTTTCTGAATAAATCATTACATTATTTATTTGAAATTTTTCTTCTTTTTTGATGTAGATACTTCTATTTTTAAACTTTTCTCTTAGTACTGCCTTTGCTATATCCAATAGGTTTTGGTATATTGTGTTTTCATTATCATTTGTTTCAAGAAAGTTTTCAAATTTCCTTCTTAATTTTTTAATTGACACACTGGTCATTCAGGAGCATATTTGTTTGATTTCCATGTGTTTGCATAGTGTCCAAGAGTCCTCTTGTAATTGATTTCTAGTTTTATTATATTGTGGTCAGAGAAGATGTTTGATATTATTGCAGTTTTTTTGGAATGTTTTAAAATGTTTTGTTACCTAACATGGTCTGTTCTTGAGAATGATCCACGTGTTAAAGAGAATAATGTGTATTCTGAAGCTGTTGGATGAAATGTTTTGTATATACCTGTAAAGGTAATTGATTATATAATGCAGACTAAGTCTGATATTTCTCTGTTGATTTTCTGTCTGGGAGATTTGTCCAGTGCTGAAAGTGGGATGTTAAACTCTCCAGCTATTATTGTATTGCATCTCTCTCTTTAATAATATTTGCTTTATTTATCTGGGTGCTCCAGGAGTGGGTGCATATATATTTACAATTATTATATCATCTTGCTGAATTGACCACCTTATCATGATATCATATGCTTCTTTGTTTCTTACAATTTTTGTCTTACAATCTATTTTTTCTGATATAGCTACTCCTGCTCTTTATTGGTTTCCATTGTCATGAAATGTCTTTTTCTACTTAGTTATCTTCAATCTATATGTGTTTTTATAGGTAAAGTGTGTTCCTTGTAGGCAACAGATCTTTGAGTCTTTTTTTTAATCCATCCATTCTATATCTTTTAATTAGAGAGTTTAATTCATTTACATTCAATGTTATTATTGATAAATGACGTACCTCTGCCATTTTGTGATTTTTTTTTCCCCTGGTTGTTTTGTGGTCTCTCTTCCTTGTTTTCTTTCTGTCTGTCTTCCTTTTAGTGAAGGTGATTTTTTTCTGGTAGTATAATTTAATTTTTTGTTCCTGTGTGTGTGTATTTGTCGTATTTTGTTTTTTAATTTGAGATTATCCATCAATGAGAGACTGGACAAAGAAAATGTGGCACATATACACCATGGAATACCATGCAGCCATAAAAAATGATGAGTTTATGTCATTTGTAGGGCCATGGATGAATCTCGAAGCTATAATTCTCAGCAAACTGACACAAGAATAGAAAACCAAACACCGCATGTTCTCACTAATAGGTGGGTGTTGAACAATGAGAACACTTGGATACAGGGAGGGGATCATTATACACTGGGGTCTGTTGGTGAGGGCTAGGGGAGGGATAGTGGTGGAGGGAGGGTGGAGAGGGATAATGTGGGGAGAAATTCAAGGTATAGGTAATAGGAGGATGGAGGCAGCAAACCACATTGCCATGTGTGTACCTATGCAACAATCCTACATGATCTGCACATGTATCCCAGAACCTAAAGTACAATTTAAAAAAAAATTTGAGGTTATCTTGAGACTTGTAATTATTATATTCTAATTGATTATTTTAAACTGAAGACAACACTGATTGCATAAACAGAAAAACAACCAACAGAAAACTGATAAAACTGTATGTTTTAACTTTGTTCCTCCACTATTTAAATTATTCCTGTTTCTATTTATATCTTATTGTACCTTCTCTGTCTTGAAAAGTTGTTATTATTTTTGATTGGTTCATCATTTAGTCTTTTTACTTAAGATTAGTTTATACACCCTAATTACAGTGTTATTCTGTGGGTTTTATTTTTTCTTTCTGACTTAAAAACTCTCTTGCATTTCTTGTAAGATAGGTCTGTTGATGATATCCCTGAGTTTTTGTCTTGGAAAGCCTTTATTTTTCTTTCATATTTGAAAGATGTTTCCACTGGATATACTATTCTAGGGTAAAAGTTTGTTACTGTTGTTTTTCTTTTCTTACTTCAGCACTTAAAATAAGGCATGCAGCTCCCTCCTGGTTTGTAAGGTTTCTAGTGAAAAGTCTGCTGCCAGATGTTTTGGGGCTCAATTGTGTTCTTTCTTTTTTCTAGCTGCTTTTGGGATCAATTATTTATCCTTAACCTTTGGGACTTTAATTATTAAATGTCTTGTGGTAATCTTCTTTGGGTTCAATCTGCTTGGTGTCTCTAACCTTCGTTTACTTGAATTTTGATATCTTTCCCTAGGTTTGGGAAGTCCTCTGTTGTTACTCCTTTGAATAAACTGTTTACCCCTGTCTTTTTCTTTACCTCCTCTTTAAGGGCAGTAACCCTTAGATTTGTCCTTTTTCGTCTATTTTCTAGATCTTGTAGGTGTGCTTCATTCTTTTTATTTTTTTATTTCTTTGTTTACTCTGACAACTTGTTTTCAAATAGCCTGTCTTCAAGCTCACTAATTCTTTCTTCCATTTGCTCAGTTCTGTTATTCAGAGACTCTGATGCATTCTTCAGTATGCTAATTGCATTTTTCATCTCCAGAATTTCTGCTGATTCTTTTTAATTACTTGAATCTGTTAAATGTACTTGATAGAATTCTGAATTTCTTGTGTCCTCTTTTGTTTACTTGGATTTCCTCAAAATAGTGATTTTGATTTTTCTGTCAGAAATGTCACATATCTCTATTTCTCCAGGACTGGTTTTTGGTGCATTATTTAGTTCGTTTTGTAAGGTCATGTTTTCTTGAATAGTTTTGATGGCTGTTGTTGTTTGTTGGTGTCTGAGCATTGAAGAATTAGGTATTTATTGTAGTCTTCACAGATTGGGCTTGTTTGTACCTATTCTTCTTGTGAAGACTTTTTAGATACCTGAAAGGATGCCTGGGTGCTCTAAACCATGTCTGCATTAGGGTCCACCAAAAACCTAATAATGCTGTGATCCTTGCATACTCATTGTGGTACTGGATTACCAAGCAGAGATATTTGTTCTTTTATTTTCTCCCAGTCAAATGAGGTCTCTGTGCTGAGCTGCCCAGAGCTGAGCATGAGGAGACACAAACAACCCTGTGGCCATCACCACTGGGACAGCACTGGGTCAGAATTGAAGCAAGCACAGCGCTGGGTCTCACCAAAGGCCCATGGTAACCATTCCCTGACTACTGCCTATGTTTACTCAAGGCCTTAGGGCTCTACTCTCTGCAGGTGATGAAGCCATCGAGGCTTGTGTGCCTCCCTTCAGGGCAGTGACTTCCCCCAGGCCTCAGGTGGATCCAGAGATGACATCTGGGAGCCAGGAACTGGAGTCAGAAACCTTAGAAATCTACCTGGTGCTATATTTTATTGCAGATAAGCTGGGGCTGAAACTGCAAGACAAAGTCCTTCCCACTCTTCCCTGTCTTTTCTGCAGACAGAGGAGCCTCTCACATTAGCAGATACACAGGAGCTACTGCCAGGCCACTGCTGATGCTTCCATAGGCTAAAGGGTTCATCAGCGAGCTTGTGGTGAGTGCTGCCAGCCCTGGGATTTACCACTCCAGGCAATGGGTGACCCTCTGGTCCAGGGCTGATATAGAAATACCATCCAAGAGCTAAGGCCTAGAATCTGAGACCCCAAGAGCCCACCTGGTGCTCTGTCCTGCTGTGACCAAGCTGGTACCTGAAGCCAGCATTCTCAAAGTCTCTTGCAATTGTACTACCTGGGTATTGCTGTTGGTTCTTCAGTGACAAAGGACTCTTTAGGCAGCAGGTAATTAGTTCTTCCAAGACTGGATCCTTCCCTTTCAGGCAGTGGGTTCCCTTCTGGCCTAGGGTGCCTCCCGATATGTGGTCTGGGAGTTAATACCTAGAATGGGGCCTCCTGACCCTACCCGTGCCCTCTCACAATGTGGGTGAGCTTGTATTCAAGATGTAAGACAAAGTCCTATTTACTTTTCTCCCTCCTCTCCTCAAGCAGAAAGAAGGAGTGACTTTGCTGTTGTTGTTTCTGTGAGCTGTATTGCCTGGTGTTGGGGAGGGGCAGTACAAGCACTTCTGTGGCCATACGGGCTGGTGTCCCACATCCACGGTCTCTGAGCCCAGCACACTACTAGCACTTGCCTGACAATGACAGTACTCATGGTCTAGAATGCCTTTCTAGTTTACTTGGTACCCCAGAGCAAAACTGCCATGGTGGCGAGGTGTGACATAACCCAAGTTTTCGACTGCTGGGGTGGACAGTTCTCCTCTGGCTAGGACTGGTTTAAATGCTCCCTTTGTGCTTGGGCATTGGCTGAGTTTAGCTCAGTGTTGATGTTCACTGTGACAGAGCAGTACTGAGTTCAGTGCAAGGAGTTCAGCAGCACGGGGTTCCACAATCACTGTACTGTCTCTCCTCAAAGCACACATACTCTCCACACCATGGAGGCCACTGCTGGAGGATAGGGGAGGGTGGTATCAGCAATTCAATGCTGTCTTTTTGACCATCTTCAAGGCTTCTTGGTGGTACAGGTAAAACCAGGTACTGTGCTTGCTCACGTGATTTTTGGTTCTTAGAAAGCTGCTTTTTTTGTGTGTAGATAGTTGATAAATTGCTGTTCCTGCAGGAGAAAGGAAGCAACTGGTGAAGGCTTGTATTTAGCCATATTGGTCTGCCCCATCTGGAATGTTCTCCAGAATGTTTAAACTTGAGGTTGTTGTCTACTGAGGGCTGACCTTTGAGCTTTATTTTGAGGTCATTTCAAATCACAGCTGAAGAAAGAGATGCCAGCTATAATCTATCTTGTTATTGAGGCTTCAGTGTGATCTCCTTAGAAAGCTGCCTCTTCCCAGTCTCCACTTGTCCTCGTTTCAGCGTAGGCAATAAAATAAAGTGGTTATTTCAACTTACAAGGATCCAAGTTATGACACTCTTGCTAATTTAGATTTTAGGCTACAACAAATAAAAGGGAAAAAAAGAGTAAGAATGATGAAGAGACTGGTGAGTCTTAGGCATCTGGGGAATTAGCATACAGAAAGAAACAACCTGGAGAAGGAGGAGTAGTGGCTGGTGAGGAGGATGTTTCAACTGAGTTCTTAAATAAATAGCACTATTGGTAATTGACAAGCTTAGATATCCTCTTGGGAGTGTCTGAGGTATGTAGAGAATTGTATCATTGGAGAAAAGGGCAAGTAGCTGAGAGGCCAGTATGGAAAGTCATCAGCCTGGATAATGAAATTACCAAGGATTTTGATGAGAGTGGTTGTGGAGAAATTGTCATTAAGTCAGTCTCAAGGAATAAGTGGGGAGACTAAGGAATCAAAAGAAGGTTATAACTAGGGAGAAAGGTAGTGAGTACAGTAAGAAGGGTATGGAGAACCAAAGCATAAAATGTTTGGGAAGGGGGAGGGGGAGAGAGCTTAGAAATGACGAGCAGGCCCTGTCACAGTTCTTAGAAGTCAGGACAACAACCCCATGCCTAGGCCTTTGCAGGAAGAGTGTAATAAAGAAAATAGCCACCACTGAAAAGATCATGAGGGAAAGCAGTATCCTTAGTACAGAGTCAGTTTCAATTAGAGAAAGTATTAATGAGAATACTGAGACTAAACATTTAGGAAGTTTTACCAAAACTGACCCTGAGTTTCAAACAATTACCATGTCTGTGTTCCAGGGTATGTACAGTGGTGTTATATAACTGAATGGAAATTTGAGGGTGATGGTAACACATTTAGGGTCTAAATCCTAGAAACTCATTATGCAAACATAAGAAACTAGAAAGATTTGTATAACAGTCTGTCTTTCTCAGAAATATATTCTAGAAGTAAATTCAAGTGATTACCTGTTTGGGAATAATTGGATTTGGGAATATAATGATCTGATTGATGGTATTTTGCTTAACCAAGATCATCTCCTCATAAATTGACCACCATGTAAATAATTAGCATACAATAAAATAGAAACATCAAAACTCTCTTCAGAATATTTTAATATTTTTATTAGATGTAAATCCATTGCTTTTCAGTTGATATTTTATATTCTAATTATTTCTGTACATTTTTAATGCAGAAGAGATAAGATGGGAGGGTGAGGTTGACTCTTCATTGATTAATAAATCTGAGAGATAATTTTCTGAGAGAGGATGAGGTTTTGTTTGTGTATGTGAGAGAGAGAGAGAGAGAGAGAAGAAAGAAAGAAACTGAGACAGAGACAGACACGGAAAGGGAAGTGGAAGATGTATCCCTCAGGATGTTTTTGGTCATTGAGCTAAGCAAGCAGTGAGATAATCACTTTTAATAACAGCAAAGAGAAGGCTGGCAGGTACTGAACAGAATCAGCTGGTTAGAAGAGGTCAGAGAAAGAGAGGACATCTAACAATAGCTCCCTGTGTTACATGGCATTTGAAATTACTGAGACAAGAGACCTTGGCAAATTACATCTTGGTTGCTTTATTTATTGATGGAAATAAAATATTCTGTAAGAAATAAGTTGATAGAGTTTGGCATTCATTACTTTTAAAAAGGATAGACATATCTTAGTGATAAATTCATATAAAATGTGAGAATAAATAACTACTGAATGTATTATAAATACAAAGTGAAGCCTAAGTGATATTAGGTTATACTTATATTATGATAGCTCAGACCAAATTGTACATAATTATCATAAAGAAATTACTATGTCAAATTATACCACAGTTTTGAAAAGCTGTTCAATGTTTTACCAAGATGCTTTTGAATAGTAATATCAGTTTTTCTGTGAAGTAATAGGTTAATCATTTGAGAAGGGACACTTAAGCAGAGGAAAGGAAAAATTACAGTGACAGACGTGATTCAAACTGAAGTCCATTAAATGACAATCAAGTGCTCTTTTTAAATTCAAAAAAGTAAAAAAAAAAATAACAAATCTTAAGTAACTACAGTTTATATACCTGTTGGTTTCAGAGGGTAATGAAATGAAGAAATTATGATTGAGAGAAACTTTAAATTTATTGCATAAATGTGAAAGGTAAACATAAAGCATAGCTTTGTGTATATGCCACCAATTTCTGAGCCTTTATAGAACTTTGTATGTCAAATATGCTTGTTTTTCATTAAGTCCAACTTTTGCAGGTATTAAGTTTCATGTGCTTCTGATCTGTCATTTGTCACATATGCATCTAATTTTCAACAAGAAAATATTATTTTGATGTATCAAAATAACCATTGTATTTGTCCTTGTATATTCATATTTTGTGCCTTTACAGCCACTTCAGTAGGAAGTCAGGAATTATACATGCTGTTAGATCTGCTATATTTAATTCCACTATTTAAAAATACACAAATAAAAATGACTTAAAATCATAAAACTACTAATAAATGAAAAAAATACTAAAATCTTGCAATTTTATGCTTTTAATACATGAACCAAGATTCACAAATATAATTGTGTATATTAACTATGAAAAGTATAATAAAAATGAATGGGAAAAATCTCTAGAAAGAATAAAAAACAACTATTATATTTTTACTCATTTATAATAACATAATGATTCTATATATCCTATGTGACAGACTTACTGTACTTGGTGATCTGGAGCTTATAAAGATGAATTAGACACCGATCCCTTCCTTCTAGGTGCATAAATTGCAGTAAAGTAAATAATTAATAATACAAATAAGCATAAGCTTTGTTAGAAAAGGCGCCATACATCAGAAAGTGATAGATAAAATGTTATTGGGCATTTTCAAAAAAAGATATAGAGTTTCTTCTGGGGAATCTGGAGAGGCTTTTTGGAGTATTTGGCACAAAGATGCTTATCAAAGGTTAGATAATTTTTGGACTTGAGGACAGGAGCAAAGAGTGACAGTTAACCCACCAACAAAGACATGATAAAGTGACTAAATTAAAATACTGAAACAGGAAAATAAGCTGAGTGGGAGAGTTACAGATGTGAAAGAGAGGGAAAAAAAACAAGGTTGGAAAATCGCTGGACTTCGTTTTGTAGGTTATAAGAAGCTTTGAAGATTTAAACAAGTGTGTGAAATAATAAGAGCTGTACATCAAGATCAGTTCTGTAAATATGTAATACTTAAGTGGGGAATTATTTTCAAAAATTTTAAAAGTAAAAAGAATGATTTTAAATAAATAATAGATTAGATGGAGAGAAAGATAGCTTAGATCTTCTTGCCTGGAGCAGAAGATACTGGGTCACAAAGTACTAGGAAATCTTAAATGTTAATCAAGAAAAATTGTTGGAGGCTGCGTGAAGACTAGGCAGAGATAGGGAAGTCACTATAAATCTGTAGTCTTTATTGTTATTTAACCTAACAATAAAATGGATTAGGAAGAACCCACTTTATTCTGTGCTTTACCTCCAGAAATTCCAGCAGGTTCTCATAGTAAAGCTCTGAGAAAGAGTCCTTCTTGGTTCCAGCAGGTGGAGGGTAAGAGTAATCATTGCTAAACACACCTAGAATATTTTCCATAATAAGACTTAGTCTCCAGTAGAAAAGATTTTCTAAGAGCCTTGTTACAGGTCTGGGATAAAGGCTTTCCTGCCACCAATAGATACTCTAGCTTTTCTGTCGTACCTAAGATAAGGTGTTTTGGGGAAGCTATACCACAGGGACACATTTGTGAAGGTCACAGGTCAGAGACACAAGCACACTAAGATTAATCATGTATTATTTAGTTTGCTGTTTTTGTGTTAATTTGCTTAGAATAATGGACCCCAGCTATATCCATGTTGCTGCAAATGTCATGATTTGATTCTATTTTATGGCTGCATGGTATTCCTGGTGTGTATGTACCACGTTTTCTTTCTCTAGTCCACCATTGATGATCACCTACACTGATTCCATGGCTTTCTTATTGTGAATAGTGTTGTGATGACATGAGTGCATACGTCTTTTTGGTGGACTGATTTGTTTTCCTTTGGTTATATACCCAATAATGGGACTTCTGGGTCAATATGCTCACTACCTAGGTAACAGGAACAATTGTATTCTAAACCTCAGTATCATGCAGCATATCAATGTAACAAATCTGCATATATGCCTCCTGAATTAAAAATTAAAGTTGAATTAAAAAATTAGTTATAAGGTGACAGATTGCTTCTACTCCACACATCTTACCACCATACCCATAAGACTCAAATAAAATAATAATAGTAGATCACAGTAAAAAGCAAGGTCATACACAGCTTTTCTCTGAGGAGCAGTATTGATGAAACCCTAATGTCAAGAAAGTAGACAGAAAAAAGCAAAGATACTAGAGAAGATTTACTGTTAAACCAAGACAGATAATAAAATGAATCATATAAAATACTTAAAACTCGAGAATATAAATTCTCAAAACTGAGAAGGCAGAAAACAAGAGGCTTAAAGAAAAAAGACATGCAACAAATAGAAAGCAGTTATTAAAATGTTATGTGTTAACCCATAGTCCTACTATATGGTGGTTCTTAGAAACTCAATTTAAATATAAACATACAGATTGGTTACAAGTAAAGAAATGAAAAATACATGATATGCTGCTAACTCTAATGAAAATAAGATAGGAGTAACTATATATTAATTTTAGATAAAGTCACCTTCAGAACAAAGAAGATTATTAGGGATAGAGGGGGCATTACACAATGATAAAGATATCAATTCTCTAAGAAGACATAACAATACTAAACGTGTATACCACACAGTAGTGTCAAAATATGTAAGGCAAAAACTGATGGAACTGAAAAGAGGAATAGATGCGTTCCTTAATATAGTTGGAGATTTCAGCATCCCTCTTTCAGTAATTGATATATCAAACAGGCAGAAAATCAGTGAAATACATATGACTGTACAGTAGTATTAATCAACTTGATGTAATTGATATTTGTAGAATACTACATCGAGGAGCAGCAAAAAAACCCACGTTCTTCTCAAACTCCTATGGAACACTCATGATGACAGACTATACTGTGGATGACAACTTAACATCATATATTTGAAGAATAAAAATCATTGGAAATACATTCTCAGATTATAGCACAACATATTAGAAATCCATAACAGAAAGATGGCTGAAAAAATCTGAAAGAACATAATTCTAAATCACACATAGGTCAAAGAAGAAGTATGTAGATATTTAAAAAATAGATCTAAATAAAAAATGAAGTTAAAACTTATCCAAATTTGTAGTATGCAGCAAAAGAAATGCTTATAAAGTTATGATGCTAAATACCTATGTCATCAAAGATAAATCTAAATTCAATAATACGTTTATATCTTAGGAAAACTAGAGAATTTTTTATATTGTAAACCAGAGAATAGTATATTGTATTTGAAAACCAGAGAATAGAATATTATATTCTATTCTCTGACCAATCCTAAAGTAAGCAGTAGGAAAAAAGTAACAACTGCTTTTAAAATAAAGTGTATTAAAATGTAGTTGGCTGGGCTTTTGATTTTGATTGTACTAAATCTACAGAAAAAAATGAGAAAAATCAACATTTGAATGATATTGAAGCTTCCTATCTATGTACATCAACGATCTCTCCATTTATTCAAGTTTTTTTATGGCTTTCTTCAGAGTTTTGTAGTTTTGCACATACAAAGCAAACAACTATTTTGTTAGATTTACACCTAAGTGTTCCATTGGTTGATAATATTGCAAATGTTTTTGTTTCTTTAAAATGAAATTCTTATTGTTTCTTGAAAACATATAAGAAAGCCAGTAACCTTTGTGTATTATCCTTGTGTGCTGTGTTTTCTTATCCTTCCTTATTAGTTCCAGGAATTTTATTTTGTTGCATTTACTAATCAAACAATCACTGCTAGTTATTTCTTTTTAGAAGGTCATTAATTATTAAAATAATCTCACATGTGCACACACACACACACATATGCACACACGCACACACACATTCACACACACATTCAGATATTCTAATTTCCCTCATGTAAGTTTGGGAGGTTTATATCATTCACAGAACTGATCCATTTCAACTAAGTTATAAATTCTATGCGTACAGAGTCCTTTATAGTATTTGTTTATTATCCTTTCAATGTCCATGAGTGGGTAGTAACTGACTCCTCTTATATTTTTATACTGGTAACTTGTTCTCTCTTTGTCTCTCTCTTCAGTTACTATGGCTACAATTTTATTTTTCAAATAACACTTGTTAATTTTATCTACTGTTTCCATTTTCAATTTCATTTCTGCTCTAATTTTTGTTATTTTTTTTTCTGCTGCTTGCTTTAGGATTAGTCATAGAATAGAATACAGTACTTTCTCTGGTTTTCCTAAGGTATAAACTTATATTATTAAACATAGAATTATCTTTGATGACATTACTATTATTCAACATCCTACTGGTGCAGTAAGACAAAATAATAGAATAAAAAAATAGGTAAAAGTTATAGAGATTCACAAGGAAGAATTCAAACTACCTGTGATGGTTTATGTTATGTGTCAGGTTGACTGGGCCAGAGGGTTCCCAGATATTTGGTTAATCATTATTCTAGGTGTGTTTGTTAGGGTGTTTCTGAATAAGATTAACATTTGCATGATAAACTGAGTAAAGCAGATTGCCCTCCTCAATGTGGGTGGGCCTTATCTAGTTTGTTGAATATGCAAATAGAATTAAAAGCTGAGTAAGAAAGAATTCCTTCTGTTGCCCGACTGCCTTCTAGCTAACAGTTGTCTTTCTCTGCCTTCAAACTTGGATTCAGACTGGAATTTATATCATTATCCTACTCAGACTCAAACTGGATCAATACCATTGGGTCTTCTGGGTCTGGACTTCTAAGGTCCATAATAATGTGAGCCAATTCCTTAGAATAATCTCTTTCTCTCTGTGTCTGTATCTATGTACATTATTCTAAAGAACCCTGAATAATACATCATCTTTGTTCTTCTATGACAATGTCTTGTATATAGAAAATTTCTATGAATCTAATAATAGTAATGAGAGAAGACATAATTTACCTTCTTCCATATCTTAAGAGGAAAGTATAGTTTCATATCATTAGGTATAATACTAACTCTAGGGTTTTTGTGGATATTCTTTATAAAGTTAAAAAAGTTGACCTCTATTCCTAGTTTGCTCATAGTTTTATTATGAATATATGCTGGTTTTGTCAGGTGTTTAGTCAACATTAATTGATACGATTTTTAAGATTTTTTCTCTTTACTTTTTGATGTGGGTGTATTGATGTTTGAGTTTTGAACAAGCTTGTATACCCAGAATAAATTCTGTTTTGTCAGTGTATATTCTTATATGTTGTTGATTTTTTCTTGCTAATATTTTATTGAGTGATTTTACACATATGTTTATTAGAGTATGTGTATGCATATAAATTTATTTATACTCACAATGAAAAGAGCCCACAAGTGAGCAGGAAGAAAATAATGTGCTTATATTTTTTTATTTTGTTACCTTTTTGTAAATGCAGTACCTACGCTGATAGTCCTCTTCTGTCTTCTTATAAATTTCTGAATTATTCTATTTTCCATTTTAATAAATGATCTTCATTTTGCATGTGTTATCACATGTATTATACTTAATATTAAATACAAAATATTTGCAGGGAGTTAAAATTTACCTCTATTTTATATTTACCAAAAATCTGTTACTGAAAGTTAAGTCACTGTGACAGATACAGTTTAAGAAAATTATAGATTTATCTAGGCCAAGAATTCTTAGTCTGTTTACTCTGTACATACATGCTGTTATGTGAGGCAAAGGCAAATAAGTACCATCAAAATATGCATATTGAGATTCTCCAATTATCTAGTACAAGAAATACCAATTGACCTAGCAATCCGATTACTGGGTACATATCCAAAGGACTATAAATCATTGTACTATAAAGACATATGCACATGTATGTTTATTGCAGCATTGTTCACAATAGTGAAGACTATAACCAACCCAAATGCTCATCAATGATAGACTGGATAAAGAAAATGTGGCACATATACACCATGGAATACCATGCAGGCGTAAAAAACAATGAGATCATGTCCTTGCAGGGACTTGGATGAAGCTGGAAACCGTCATTCTCAGCAAACTAACACAAGAACAGAAAAACATATACTGCATGTTCTTACTCATAAATAGGTGTTGAACAGTGAGAACACATGGACACAGGGAGGGGAACACCACCCACTGGGGCCTGTCAGTGGGTGGAGGGGAAGAGGAGGGATAGCATTAGGACAAATACCTAATGTAGATGATTAGGGTTGATGGGTGCAGCAAACCACCATACCTATATAACAAACCTGCACGTTCTGCACATGGATCCCAAAACTTAAAGTATAACTTTAAAAATGGAAAATAAAAAGCTTTTATGCTCACCACAAAATCAAGTGGAAATTACATGGAATTCCCATAAGCTTCCATTTCCCACACTCACATGCACAACCTCCCCCACTATCAATGTCTGTACCAGTGTTACATTTGTTACAGTTGATGACCCTACATTGACACATATTGTCACCCAAAGTCCATACTTTGTATTAGTGTTCAATCTTGGTGTTGTATGTTCTATGGATTTGGACAGTTGTATAACAATCTCTGTCCACCATTATAGTACAATACGAAATAATCTTACTGTCCTGGATAGCTCTGTACTCTGCTTATTTGTCCTTTCTCCCCTGCTAAATCCTGGCAAACCACTGATCCTTTTACTAGCTCCATAGTTTTATCTTTTCCAGAA
Source organism: Cheracebus regulus (assembly GCA_963574635.1). NCBI lineage: Eukaryota > Metazoa > Chordata > Mammalia > Primates > Pitheciidae > Cheracebus > Cheracebus regulus. Next base: position 19,902 of record CAUYQU010042038.1, read on the forward strand.
TGTCATTTAGTTGGTATAATACATCATATCACCTTTTCAGATGGGCTTCTTTCACTTTTTAATACGAGTTTATGTTTGTCCATGGCTTGATAGCTCATTCCCCTTTAGGACTGAATAACATTCTGTTGTCTAAATGTATATTTACTTATCTGTTCACTAACTGAAGGACATCTTGGATGCTTCCAAGTTTTTGCAATTATGAATAAAGTTGCATTCATGCGTGAGTTTTCATGTGAACAATTTTCACCTCATTTGGGTAAATACCAAGGAAAACAATTGCTGGATTATATGGAAAGAATACATTTAGCTTTACAAGAACCTGCCAAACTATCTTCCAAAGCAGTGTTACTATTTTGCATTTCCACCAGCAGTGAAGGGAGTTCCTGTTGCTCCACATCCTTGAGGACAGGAGTTCGAGACCAGCCTGGCCAACATGGTGAAACCCGATCTCTACTAAAAACATAAAAATTTAGCTGGGCATGGTGGTGGGTTCATCCTTGTCAGTATTAGGTGTCAGTTTTTTAGATTTTGGTCATTCTAATAGGTGTATAGCACTACCTTGGAGTTTTAATTTATAATTTCCTAATATATATGATGTTGAACATCTTTTCATATGTTTATTTTCCATCTTTATTTGTTGGTAATGTGTCTGTTCAGATCTTTTGCACACTGTTTATATTATGTTTCTCGTTTCTTTTTCCTTAAGACTTTTTTTGTAACAAACCTTTATTAGATTTATTTTTTGCAATTATTTTCTACCAGACTGGCTTATTTTCTCATTCTCTTGAACAAGCTATTTTTAAATGTAGAAAAACTGATTCAAAACTTTATTTTAAAACTTAGCATAGTCAACACAATTCTGAGGAAGAAAAACAAAGTTGCAAAATTCAACTAGATTAGAGATCTTACCCCAATAACTATTGTATTCAAAACAGCATGATTCTGGCAAAAGCAATAGACACACAGGTAAATGGGACGGAGTAGAAAGCCCAAAAATGGACAATACAAATATTATCAACTGGTCTCCAACAAAGGAGTAAGTTAATTTAATGGAGAATGTATTCGTATTTTTAACAAATGGTGTTGGAACAACTTGATGTTCAATGGCAAAAGAAAAAAAGAATTTAGACACAAACCTTGCATTTTTTTTTACAAAAGTTCCTCAAAGTAGATCAAAGACCAAAATGTAAAAGAAAAAACTCTAATACTTCTTGACAAAACTCTAATACTTCTTGAAGCATACATAAGAGAAAATATGCATGACCTTGGTTTGTTTAATAAGATTTTAGATATGACCTGAAACCATGCTCCAGGAAAGACAAAAGGATATGATTTGCTTTATTGAAATTAAAATGTTCTACCTTGTGAAAATTGCTATCAAGAGAATGTGAATTATAAGCCACAGATTGATAGAAAATGTTTGCAAAGTACATTTCTGCTAAGGACTTGTATCTATAATATGCAACAGACATTTACAACTCAAATCATAAGAAAACAAACACATTTGTAAATGGACACAAGATCTAAATAGACACCTCACCAAAGATTATATAGAGATGCCAAATAAGAATATAAAATGAAGTTCAACATGGCTTGTCAATAGACAATTGAAAATTAAATCGGCAATGAAATACCATCTGTATACCTCTAAGAATGACCAAAACCCCAGAAATGGACACCACCAATTGCTGGCAAGATTGCAGAGCAATAGGAATTATGTATGAGACCTAAATGAATTAAAATGACATGGTATTTTGAGAGTCAGTCATTTAAACTGATTATGACATTAATGTTTACTTTTTAAATGTTTAAAATGAAGTACTTTAACTTATATGTAATTGTAAAAATTATTTGTATTTTTTTCTTATTTATTTGCACTAATCTTATAGCTATAGGTTATGGGAATTGACAGAATATTGGAATTTATTATTTTATTGTGATTGTGTAAGTATAATTGTTTTGGTTTGTAAAATGTGCCTTATAAAAAACTGTTCCCCAAATAAAGGTTTTCCTTCATGTTAACAATATTTGAAGAAGCAAATATTTACAAATCATTTTGTTACTATAAGCCTGAGAGTTGAATTTCCTTTTTAGCCTAGTTGTGTGACATTCTTCACTAAATTGCAAATAATTTATGTGAAAAGATTTGAAGAGTTATTGAAGAGTGATGACAGTCTTCTAGTTAGTCTGTCTATAGTTACACATTATAACAAACCTTACAGCATAAGAAATTTATTATAGTTTTTTTTTTTTCTCAAAGGCCATAGATCAAACTGTTTCTTATTTTAAGAAATGTAGGCCATTTTGCTCCTGCAAGTGCTCACTTTAAAGTATAATTAAGTATGATAATAGTATGATTAAAGAGTTCCTCCTATATGAAAACTTAAATCTCGAGTCTAAGGGATTTCCCCATTAATGCCACTAACATAAACAAAACCTCTTTGATGTGTCTTCTTGGTTGTCTCCTGATTTCCTTCTGTAACAAACAGTCCCAGCCTGCTCCCCGATCACCTCACATACTCCTGGCAAGCAATTTCTTTTTATCTCAGTGCCTTTCTACGAGTTCTCTCTCCTTAGAATTACTGCATTGATCAGATTTGATAAAATGTATTTAAAACTTTCAGTGATTTGCTTTTGATCTTCCTTTTATTTAGGTAACTGTAATTCTTTGCTGAAATTGAGAACAGTGATAACTTGGAGAATATAAATTACCAGGATATCCGAAACATGAATTTTAACCAGATCTTTCCATGTCTCGATCAGTAATTTGTAAACTTTCTATTCTGTCCTGTATTGTGGCAAAGTCTATATCCTTTTAATGTAAATTTCTCCAGATACTGAGGAAAATACTGAGAAGCTATAAAATGTCCAACAGTGAAGAATAATAGAGAAAATTTTTCATTCAAAGGCTTGAATGAAAAAATTAAGCTCCTAAAATTATTACCATCACCAACTCTGAAAATTTCCCTGATGCAAAATACGGTCCTCCTTTTCACTTTTTATACTCCCTATGATGTCAAATAAATAATAGTGGGTTTTTCATTTGTCTATACATTCCATTTTTCCTTTTGCCAAACAGTTTGTAAGTTCAATAAAATATATATAATTAAAATGACAAAGAAATTCTGGAGAATTAATGATTAAGTGCTTAATTTTAATTCTTTTCAGTAATTGTAATATTTTCTTATTATCAACATCACCCATTTTAATTCATAAGTCTTGCAACTTGGAGATGTTGCTTCTATTACAATGCACTGCTTCTGTTATTTACTTTTATTTATTGCATGTGCCATACTGTACCATAAATACATTAAAAATCTTAGAATCCTTTTGTTTGCTTTGGTGAGTTACTCAAATCTCTACTGTGAATAATTAATACATATTGATAACCATTTACTAGAATATATCCCTCATTTTTTATGAGTCTGTTTTATTTTGTGATATTCCAAAGGCTAAGAAAATGAATATAGAATGTAATTTCAGGTGTTAAGTACTGTCTGGAAAAGAAAGGCAGTCTAAATAAATGAAGAGTGAAGGACAATTTTAGTAAGGGTTAGAGAAAACACATTTCTGAGGACATCCCATTATAGTGTGGCCTGATAAAAGAGTATAAGCTTTTGGAATAGGAACAATTATGATTTGTTCATGGATAGCAGGACCTTTGTTGCTAGTGTAGATGAAGAGCACAGTGAACAGACATGCCTTCACAAAGAGAAGCACATGCCAGGGCATTTAGCTCTGTTTCCAAGAGACATGGTGAATTCATAGAACCCATTGGACCAAAAACATGGGAAAAAAATTCCAGAAATCAGTTCCCAATTCTCACACTGTACCAAGGATAGTGGTTGATGCATACAGAGAATTTTATAAATTACAAGTTTAGGACTTAAATACATTAATAAATATACTTAAAAGAAGGATAATTCTTAAGAATAATTTCATGCAATCCCCCACCCCACCAAACTGCACACTTTTTTTTAATTTTTAGTTTTTATTTTTACAAGTGAGGAGAATAAAGCTCCTGAGGTTTCTTTTAATTACTTGTAGGTCCCCAAATTCGGTACACTTTTTGATTTTTAAGGACCACAGACTCAAGTGAAAATTTATAGTTGGAAAATTTGTTTTAGGTCGTAAATTCATATGATTCTACGCTCCTAAAACATTCCACAATTCTGTAGATAATCAATTTTTATATTCATTTATATTCTTTCACTAATGTATTATACATATCTTCAGATTTTTCTCCTACCGATACATTCCAGGCATTGAATTTTAATTGCCTATTTTAAACATATTTTGTGGAAGTTTCAGTGGTTAGAACAGAATGAAAAAGTTGAATTCTAGATTTATAATTGTGCTTTGTATCTAAAATATGCTTTTTATATTTTAGGTCTCTGAGGACTTTTTCTTAACATATAACAATGCAGAATTTAAGAATGTAAAGAATTCAACTGAAAATTGAAAACAGGTTCTATATCTGTGATGCCATATTGTAGAAGCATGTGTGGATTTTTTTACCATTAGGGAAATGGAGTCCTCTCAGAACTCCTGATCCCCTTGCTCTGCTCTGTGTTTTTCATGGAACTCATTATGTTCATACAGTACAATACTGTACATCTACTTAAAATGTGTATAGTGTGTCACTTCCCTAAGATAATACAAGCTCTGCAAGGGGAGATGGTTTTGTCTGTTTTATTCCATGATGGACACCCATTGACAAGAAGAGGGCCTGCCACAGAGTGGTTGCTTAGTAGATATTTGGTAAAATGAAAAAAAATGCAAATATCCATGAAATTATTGCTTGAGTTTTCAAATAATAATGAAAAAAAGGCAAACTGTAGAGATTAATAAGTTGATGTATGAAAATATTAATTATAAATTACACACGTTTTTTTCTTTCTACTGAGTAATTGGTAATGAATTCTACATTTTGGTAGAATTCAAACAAAACATTTGATATAATTTTAATTTATTAAAGTGGATATTTTTTAATTGTCTGAAACTGCTACATAGTCACTCTTCAATGGATGATTGATACCGATCTTTTATAAAACATTTCATATAAGAGAGGTAAAACAATGTATAGATGATGTTAAGATAATGAAACAATACCAATGTAAGCAACATCAGATTAAGAAGTAAAACGTGGTGAAAAGTTTTAAATCTCTTTTTGCAATTCAATTGTTCTGCCTTACACAAGGGTGATTGATACCTGTTCTGAATTTTGTTCTTATTCTCTTTCTTTTCATTGTAGTTTACTGCATAAATATACTCCCATTTATATATTCTTTTTCTATAAATGTCATTGAGTTGGATGCATTGTTTCATGTTTTCACACAGCATTGTTTTTGGTATATACATTGATATATGTGCGTATATATTTGCATGCATATATATATATATATGCATGTGTGTATATATACAATTCCATTTTTTACATTGATGTATAATGTTTCAGTGAATGGATACTATACATCATTACACTGTAGTATAGAATAATGTACATCCTAGTGATATATTTATTCACTGAAATTATATATGCCCAATGGAAATGGCAGCCCTTGTAAGTGTAGATATGTTCTTCTCCCATTGGTGGACACATTTGGATTGGTTCTGTTTTTCTGCTCCTACAAACAGTGCTTTTGGCAACAACTTATTTAGAGTCTACCTCTAAGAGCAGAACTAATGTGTGGTGGAGTGTGTATATCATCACATTTAGAAATGCATAGTTCCAGTCTGGTGCAGTGGCTCAAGCTTGTAATCCCAGAACTTTGGGAGGCCAAGTTGGGTGGATCACGGGGTCAGGAGATCGAGAGCATCCTGGCCAACGTGGTGAAACCCCATCTCTACTAAAAATACAAAAATTAGCTGGGCATAGTGGCGCGTACCTGTAGTCCCAGCTACTCGGGAGGCGGAGTTAGGAGAATCCCTTGAACCAGGGAGTTGGAGGTTGCAGTGAGCTGAGATGTTGCCACTGCATTCCAGGCTGGGCGACAGAGCAAGAATCCATCAAAAAAAAAAAAAAAAAAAAAAAAAAAGCATAGTCCCATATCATAAGAGTTCTGCATATTTACCAACACTTGGTATTGTCAATGTTAAAAATAATCCAGTTTATTTGGCTCAAATAGTATCTCTTACAGTTTGCATTTGTATTTCTCTGATATAATGTTTGACAGTCTTTAAAAAGATTTTTTTGTTTTTGGCCATTAGTGTGTTCTGTTCTCTAAAATATTTATTTATGAAGTTTGTTTTCTGTGGGTGATCTATGTTGTTTACAGTTGTCACTTTAAACAATTCTAAATAAAGATTTAGTTGATTTTAAGTGCAGATAATTTCTTTGGTAGCTGTTTCTTTTAAAATTTTTATCAATTAGTTACTGTTTATTACATAGTTTTGAATTTTAAGGCATTAAATTAATCAATATTTCTTTTAAGTAAGAACTTCGTGTTTCTTATTTAAAAATCCAGCTGATTTTGAGGTTATGGTGATATGCTTCTAACTGCACTTCAAAATTTTCAAAATTGTATTTATAAGTTAGCAACGTAAGGTTTAGAACATATTCTTATGTTTGTGTTAAGTGTGAGATCATGATTTATTTTCATTTCTTTATAGATAACCTGATCTCTCAGAACATTTATGTAATAAGATTCTGGCATGTGACCTTAAATGAACATCCTGTCCTGTATAAATTTTTCTTATATATATGCGTCAGTTTCTGGGATGTCTAATCTCTTCCAACTGTCTATTTGCACTGATATCAAACAATTTAATTACAGTATGTTTGTAAGTCTTTAGAACAAGTCTTGATATCCCGTAAGACATGTTTTTCCCACTTGGTTCTTGGATATTCTTTGTTTTCCCACCATCATAAGAATTTTGGTATGAGGCTATCACATTTCACGAATAAACAAGTTGAGACATTGATTAGAATTGCCTTGAATTACCAATTTAGAAATAAATGACATCTCATTCAAAGTTATTCTGGTTTTCTATCCATGAATGTAATATAGTTATTTGTTAATTGAACTTTTCTCAATGACTTCAAGGCTTACCATCTTTCTTTAAGCATGTACGTGATTTATCATATTCATTAGACTTTAATGTATATACAATTTTAAAATTTATTTTAAGAAATTCTATTTTATTTTTAAAATCTACATGTTTTGATATCACAGTCCTTTGTTACTTGCTTTTTTATATAATGCATGTCTTCATACCTTAAATATATATTTTTATATTATGAATCTCATAGTCCAGCACATGAAATCTTGGCTCTTGAAGATTTAAATTCCATTATTTGTTCGTAGTTACATTTTTCTCCCTATTCACTCTTGTTCATGTTGGCTTGTTTCTTGGTAAGTTTCGTCATTTTATTATTATTTTTTTTATTGAGACAGAGTCTCACTCTGTCACCCAGGCTGGAGTACAATGGCAGGATCTCAGCTCACTGCAACCTCTGCCTCCCAGGTTCAAACAATTCTCCTGCCTCAGCCTCCCAAGGAGCTGAGACTACAAGCGTGCACCACCACACCCAGCTGATTTGGGCATTTTTAGTAGGGTCAGGGTTTCACCATGTTGGTCAGACTGGTCTCAAACTCCTGACCTCGTGATCTGCCCGCCTCAGCCTCCCAAAGTGCTGGGATTACAGGCATGAGCCACCGTGCCAGGCCAAGTTTGGTCATTTTAACATGCAGTGCTTGAACTTAGTTTTGAGGAATACCCAGGAACCTGCGTTGGTCATGTTTGTATTTAAAGAAAAGATTGGAGTTGACTACAGGTTCACAATCAAACTGAGTTCATTTTAATTGAAATTCTCAGTTTGGGGCTTCCCACAAAATCATCATAATGTATTTTAGTGTATGAGGCTTGTATGAAAGGAAAGTGGTTACAAATATGAGCAGACAATATTAGTATTGGTGATGTTAATTCACATTTTTTAATAAATAGTATTTTTCCTTGGTTACAATTGCCTGTATATTTTTTTCATAACTCAATATTTTATTATATGTACAAACCCATTTTTAGTTTTGTTGGCTTTTTGTGAGACTGCTGGTTCACCTGTTCAGATTAATTCAAACACAAGCCTTACTCTACCATCCCTCTTATGCGGCTAATTCCTGAAATTCTAGGTTCCTGATACTTGTCATTTCTTCCAAGTAACCCAGCTTCTCTATTTAAGTGCATTATTTTAACGTTTGTGTGTGTGTGTGTGTGTGTGTGTGTATGTGTGTGTGTGTCTACTATTTAGCTTTAGAGGTATCTTAAAAGTTCAGTAGTACATTTAACAGTATGTTTCTTACAGTTTATACAGCAACTGTATATTTTATGAATTCAAAGCCTCTCGGTCTATCTAGTCTTTTAATTCAAATGTCCAGGTCTTGTGTTAATTCCTGTTACCTATCAAAGTTCATGACACATAATTGGCATTCAATAAATATGTAATATGATAGGCTAAGATAAGCTTTCTAAACAATCTCATTAACCTTTTGTAGAAAAATATTTCCCTTTTGTGTTCCCTCTCTTGCTCTTTCTGTTTTTTATTCTTTATTATTATTATTATTATATTATACTTTAATTTCTGGGATACATGTGCAGAATATGCAGGCTCATTACATAGCTATACAGGTACCATGGGGGTTTGCTGCACCCATCACCCCGTCATCTACATTAGGTATTCCTCTTAATGCCGTCCCTCCCTTAACCTCTCATCCCCCTGACAGGTCCTAGTGTGTGATGTTCCCCTTCCTGTGTCCATGCGTTCTCATTGTTCAACTCCCACTTAATGAGTGAGAACATGTGGTGTTTGGTTTTCTGTTCTTGTGTAAGTTTGCTGAGAATGATGGTTTCCAGATTCATCCATGTCCCTGCCAAAGATGTGAACTCATCATTTTTTATGGCTGTATAGTATTCCATGGTGTATATGTGCCACAATTTCTTTATCCAGTATATCACTGATGGACATTTCAGTTGCTTCCAAGTCCTTACTATTGTAAACAGTGCTGCAATAAACATACATGTGCATGTGTCTCTATAGTAGAATGATTTATAATCCTTTGGATATATACCCAGAAATGGGATTGCTGGGTCAAATGGTATTTCTGGTTCTAGATCCTTGAGGAATCACTACACTGTCTTCCACAATGGTTGAACTAATTTACACTCCCACCAAAAGTGTAAAAGCATTCCTATTTCTCTACATCCTTTCCAGCATCTGTTTCCTGACTTTTTAATGATCACCATTCTAACTGGCATGAGATGGTATCTCAATGTAGTTTTGATTTGCATTTCTCTAATGACCAGTGATGATGAGCTTTTTTTCATATGTTTTTTGGCCACATAAATGTCTTCTTTTGAGAGGTGTCTGTTCATGTGTCTCCCCCACTTTTTGATTGGGTTTTATTTTTCTTGTGAATTTGTTTAAGTTCTTTGTAGATTGTGGATATTGGTCCTTTGTCAGATGGACAGATTGTAAAAATTTCCTCCCATTCTGTAGGTTGCCTGTTCATTCTGATGATATTTTTTGCTGTGCAGAAGCTCTTTAATTTGATTAGGTCCCATTTGTCAATTTTGGCTTTTGTTGCCATTTCTTTTGGAGTTTTAGTCATGAAGTGTTTGCTCATGTCTGTGTCCTGAATGGTATTACCTAGGTTTTATTCTAGGGTTATTATAGTTTTAGGTATTACATTTAAGTCTTTAATCCATCTTGAGTTAATTTTTGTATAAGGTGTAAAGAAGCAGTCCAGTGAGGAGAGATCCAAGATGGCCGATTAGCAACAGCTCAGGAATGTAGCTCCCAGTGAAAGCGCAGAGAATGAGTGGACGCTGCACTTTCCAATGAATTTTTGTTGCCCACAGACCAGGAGATTCCCGGCAGAGGTGCCACACGGGTCGCCAGCGCGACTCTTTTGGCCGGCGCGGCTGTTTTGCCGGTGCCCCAGCATGGCGCTTCCTGGTGCGGAGTATACGGGACGGACGGGCTCGGCTGGTCCCATCCCCACATGGAAAACAGCAATTGGAAGCACTGAGGACTGAGATTCACAGCAAGCACAGCGAACCCAGGAAGGTCTGGCTCTGTGGGGAAGGGACGTCTGCCAAAGGAAAACTAAGAAACAGAAAAACTTCATCACCGGGCAGAGAGAGATCCAAGATGGCCACGTAGCAGCAGCTCAGGATTGTAGCTCCCAGTGAAAGCGCAGAGAGCAAGTGGATGCCGCAATTGCAGACGAATTTTTGATGCCCACAGAC
>CAUYQU010042040.1:0-48737 GCA_963574635.1 Cheracebus regulus
TCAATCAGCCCATGCTGCATGCTCCCGGCAGCCTGGGGCCAGCCGCCACACATCCACCCACCTGGGCAGAGAGGTGGGCCGTGCGCAGTAGGGGGCCGTGCCGTGCGCAGTAGTAGAGGGTCGTGTGCAGAAAACGGGTCCGGGACCCCCATTAGGTCACCGAGGCAAGGAGATGGGCTGTGTGCAGCAAGTGTCGTGCGTGACACTTCTTATCTGGGGGCCGGAGACTTCAAAGGATTTCTAATAGAAGGATACTGTGAGCCAATGGAGTGGGAGCTGACAGACTTGTGCTCTTCTCTTAAGATATTTATGGGAGGATGATTTGAGCTAGCATAGAAGTGAGAAAAGACTGACAGGGTGTACAGCCGCCGTAACTGGTCACACCAGAGGGGTTCTTCTCCCTCGGTTACTTCCAGGATCTCAGGCCTGAGGCCGACTTTCCACAGGAACTGGATGCAAGGTACTACAAATCCTTTATTGAGAGGAGAGGCTCTTGCTCCAAGCCTGCCATGCAGCATTTGCCCTTTCAGGCAGGGACGCCACCGCCTGGGTCTTTTGTTCTCATCCTGGTCTGGCTGTTTTCCCATGTACTGCTTCTGCTCTGTGACTGCTCTGGGCATTCCTCCTCCTACAAACGACTATATGGTTATATGGAAGGATTCTATAACTCAGCACTAAATGTGTAGGTACAGCTCTGACTACAATACCCATGATTACATAGAAAGATTATATGGAACCAACTATGCTAGATATAAGTACCAAGTATGATTATATAAACTAGATAGATGTAAGCAGTAAGTTATTCTTCAGGCACTAAATGTGCCTGGGGTCTGCACAGCTCTCCTTCCTCGGTGCCCATGTGTGGGGTTACCAACACTCCCCTGCCCTCGGTCACCTGGTTGACCTCATTTCACAGGAAGTGGAGGCCCAGAGGCATGAGGGTGCCTCCCTCATTCCCCGGCCCCGCCTCCCTCATCCCCGGGCCCGTCTCCCTCATGTCCCGCAGCCCTGCCTCTCTCATCCCCGGGCCACTGGCTGCACTTGGACTCTGCAGCTGGCCCTGGGCATCTTCCAAGGATTGATTGGCTCCAGGAGCCCTCCCCAACCCAAGTCCTGTAGTCAGCCCTGTGGAATCCATGGGTGTGAAAAGCCAGCCCTTCTTATCCACAGGCTCCCCACCCGAGGATGAAAGATTCAACCCACCTTGGATGGAAAATGCAGTTTTTGCGGGAGATGGAACCGGAGGATACGGAGGGCAGATATACATACGTGAGTGAAAATATACATACACGAGTGTACCTACGTTCTTATGAAATAGAACCATGTTGCATGAACTTGCTCATCCTCCTGCATCACATTCCCCTTGTTATTCATGAACAGCTGGCATCCCCCAGAGCCATGTGTTGAAGCTTCAGCCCCGATGGCTGTGTTTGGGGGCAGGGTCTTTAGGAGATGGTTATGCACAAGGTTGTAAGGGTGGAGGCAGACCCCCCAGGACTAGTGTCCTTAAAAGGAGAGACCCCTGCCATCCCTCGCTACGGCCGAACCCTTCCTGATCACTGAGCCCTGCAGCCCGAGGGCCTCTCTGAGAACTGACCTAGTTTCAGCCGGGTCAGATCAGAACCCACAGGTGGTCCCAGCACTGAGGACAGACGCCGCCCTCGCCCTCCAGGGCTCACAGCCTGCAGCGCCTGCCAGGAGTTCTCAAAACCCCATAATACCTCAGTCAAGATCCCCCAAATTAGGGCGCAATCTGAGGTGCTGGTGACATTTTGATCTGCCAAATAAGGAGATAAAACACAGACAGCCATAAGGAGAGGGGACCTGGGATCACCAGATGCTTGTGCAGAGCTCACTGCTGTGACTGCTGGGCCAGGGAGGGGCATCAGGGGGCAGAAGGCACCAGCCATCTCCTCCTAGAGTCCCAGGATACTGTTCCAGTGGACGCCTGCCCTCCTGCCCTCTGCTCAGAGCTAGTCCCAGTGCATGGGAGGGAGGCAGGAACCAGCGCTGCTCCCAGCTGAAGGAGGCGTTCTGGTGCCGGAGTGTGAGTGTTGGGGCACAGCTGGCTGCGCCTGTCAGAGACACATGGCAGTGAGCATCCGTGTGGAGGTGTCCCCAGGGCCCTCGGGGAGATTCATGGAAGCCGTCAGCCTGCAGGGTGAGCTGAGCTTGGTCAGGGGAATCATTCGGGAAGACTGAGCAGATCCAGATGGAACCCGGGGACCCCAGGACAGAGTGGGTGGAAGAGGCCACGCCCTCACATTAGGGAAAGTGAGAAGAGCCCGGGGCATTGGGTGGAAAAGGGATGGGAGGGAGACGGCCCACGTGGCCTGGCCACCAAGGGTGGTGCATTCTCTCAGCTGCCAGTGGTCGGGATGGTCTCTGACTCACAGATCAGGACTCCAAGGGTCTGAGTGGCCCTGTGTGTTCCCCGACGTCTCACAGTGACAGATGGGCAGAGGCAGGGGCTGGACTGCCAGCGTCCCCCAGTTCGTAGGTCGAAGCCCAGCCCCTAGTGTGATGATGTTAGGAGCTGGGACCTTCGGGGGGTAACTGGGGCAAGATGAGGGGCTGAGGGTGGCCCTACGATGGATTCAGCCCTGTACGAAGAGGAAGAGACCAGGCTCCTCTTCCTCCGCCTGCGAACACGGCGAGAAGACAGGTGTCTGCAGACCAAGGAGCGGACCCTCCCAGGGAGCTGACCCTCCCAGGGAGCCCAGCCTTGTTCGTGGGCTTCAGGACTCCGGAATGTGAGCAAGGCACATGCATTGTAGGAGCCACCGGGCTATGGTTCTGTGACGGCCACTAAGCTGATGGAGGCCACAGAGTTATGACTCCGGTCTGGGGGTCCCAAGGGCTGTCCCGCCCCAGTGCCCTGCCCCCACCCTGGATGCCAGGAAGGAAAAGAAATGCCCTGAGCTGCAGAGAGGACAGAGAGAGAGAAGGAAGAGGACCAGCGCGTCCACCCAGGGCGCTGGTAAACCCTAACACAACAGAGGCTCCGGCCAGGAGGGAGCTTGGGTGTTCCAGGGAGTGGCTCTGGAAGACACGGCCTCGTCCGCCATCCCCCGAAGAGGCTGGGTGTGCGTTGGCCCGCTCATCGGTCACCAGCATTGCGAGTGTCCCTCTCCCTGCAGGCATTGAGAGCTCGCCGTGCGTAATGGATGAGGCCACCAAGTCCAGGTCCCCTTCCTAGGTCCAGGAGGGCCCCTTCAGTGTGCTGCCTTCGGGCAGCTCCCAAGAGGCTCGGAGTCTCTGCAGCTCTGCCACCCTCACCTCCATCTAAGCTCCCCTCATTGACATCGGCCTGGCTCTGACTCAGACCCAGGGAAGAGACAGGAGCAGATGGCTGACGGGGACAGTTGGGACACGGGCAGAGAGGAGTCTGGTTGCAGCCTGGTCCCGGCCCCAGCCCCCCAGGCCTGGTGATGCAGCCTCTGTGTGACTCACAGTGCAGGGAGCATGCGGCTCCTGGCCCTGCCATGGAGTCCGGAAGGCATCTGCAGATCCACACACAGCCCACCCGCTCCTCTGGGGTCACGGGCGCACCCAGCCTAGCAGGAACGTGGGCCCTGGGCACGCCCTCGGCTCCACTCTGGCCCGGGTCCTGGCTGCCTCCCATGGCTGGCCTTGCTGTCCCACGTCCTGGGAGGAGCCCTTGGGATTAGCCAGGAAGGTGCGGCCGCAGGGCCTGGCTGTCTGTGGGGAGAAGAAAGAGACGCGTCCTGGGGAGGGAGAGGTAGTCAGGAGCCCTGTGAGCTAACTTGGTTTTCCACAGAGAGATTTTCCACGGCTGCTGGGACGAGGGCTATCAGGACCTCCTGAGTGCTGTGCATTAAATGCACTCTTCAAGAGTCAGATGCCAGTCGTGGCTGGAAATGTCAGATTTTCTGGTTGTTGCACCAAGTTCCTTGTGTTCATTTAAAAATAATCATTGAATTTAGCCAGGCACGGTGGCTCACGCCTATAATCCCAGCACTTTGGGAGGCCGAGGCAGGCAGGTCTCTTGACTCCAGGAGCTTGAGACCAAACTGGGCAACATAGCAAAACCCTATGTCTACAAAAAAAAAAAAAAAAATACAAAAAATTAGCCAGGCATGGTGGCATGCACCTGTAGTCCCAGCTACTTGGGAGGCTGAGGTGGGAGGATTGCCTAAGCCTGAGAGGTCAAGGTCATAGTGAGCCCTGATTGTGCCACCACAGTCTAGCCTGGGTGACAAAGTGAGAGTTTCTCAAAATAGTAATACGAATTAAATCCAGAATATAAGAAGAATTCCTACAACCCAACAATTCAAAGATGATCCAATTCTAATGGGCAAAGGATTAGAATTTTATTTCCTCACAGAAGACGTAGAAAAGGCCAACGAGCCCAGGAGTGTTGTATTTTTAGCAAGATAAGAAGACCAGCACCAAGACAAAGGTATGACAAATTGCAGGATCTTTATTGCCGGCGACCACAGAGGACTCACGTCTCTACAACCCGTGGCCCCGAGTTGAGGGAGAGCTAGGCTTTTATACTAAAAAACACTTCTTCCGGGGGCTGGAGGATTTTCGGGGGTGCTGGGGATCTTTGCAAGCAGATTTTGCAAGCAAGCAAGCAAGCAAGCAGTTTGTACAGAAGCCAAGGCCAGCGGTTAGAGACAGCGGAGATTTTCAGTGTCAGTCTGTCCCGAGCGGTTTGATTGAGTTCTACTTTAGGATGGCCGGATTCGGCCATCTGGCGGTGGGCCCCAAAAACTATCTACCCTGCCATATTACAGGAGTACACGCCTAACATGTTCCCAGACACCCAGGGAGGTGCACACCAAAGCCACAGTGCTGACTTCAAAAATGAAAGCGAGAGCACGCCACCAGAAAGCGCCAGGGATCGGCGAGGATGCGGAGAACCCGGAACCCTCGGGCGCTCCGGGCGGGAATGCGGAGAACCTGGAATCTTTGAGGACTCTCGGGGGAGGGGGGAATATGGAGAATCTGGTAATCCTTGAGCACTCTGGGTGGGTGTAAGGATTATTGCCGAGTTTAAAATGAGGAAACTGAGGCCAGTACAAGAAAAATTAAATTCCAGTTTATTCTGCTCCCGGGCGAGGTTCTATTATCCGGGGAAAGGGAGCCAGAGAAGTCACGCTGACTTCCTGGGGCGTGGGGTTTTTGTGGCTATGAGGGACGAGCAACAGCAGGGTGCTCCGATTGGCTCCAGGGGAGCGGGATTGGGACGGGGCGGGCTGCTATTGGTTGGTGGGTTGGCGGGCGGGTTTTTTGTAACGCAAGAGCTGGCCAGGGCTGCATCAGCTGGGGCCTTCCAGGGGAACCGTGCGCAGAGCTAGGTGCCGAGTGCAGAGCCAGGTGGCAGGAGCAGAGACCGGTGCCGGGTGCAGAGTCGGGTGCCGGGAGCAGAGTCGGGTGCCGGGAGCAGAGTCGGGTGCCGGGTGCAGAGGTGGGTGCCGGGTGCAGAGCCGGATGCCGGGCGCAGAGTCCAGTGCCGAGTGCAGAACAGGTGGGTGTGTCTGACCTCCTGGCGAGGTAACCGGCCTTACAGTGGGAATGCAGAGAACCTGGAATCCTCGAGCACTCCGGGTGGGAATGTGGAGAACCTAGTAATCCTTGAGCACTCTGGCTGGTAACGTGGAGAACCTGGTAATCCACCAGCACTCTGGGGGGCAATGCAGAGAACTTGGAATCCTCCAGCACTCTGGGTGGGAATGCGGAGAACTCGGAATCCTTATGCACTGTGGGTGGGAATGTAGAATAGTAAAACAACGCAGCCGCTTTGGAAAATAGTTTGGCTGTTCATCGAAAAGTTTATCATGGAATTAGCAGATGATCCTGCAATTCCACTCGTAGATATCAACCCAAGAGAAATGAAAACATATGTCCATGTAAAAACACATATACAAATGTTCACAGCAACATTGCTCATGATAGACAAAAAGTGAACCAGCCCAAATATTAACTGACTGATGAGTAGGTAAACAAAGTGGGCTGTCTGTACGGTGGGCCTCCCTTGGCCATCAATCAAAAAGTATGAACCACCAACGTGCTGTGGTGTGCCTGGACCTTGAAAATGTTGTGTTCAGTGAAAGACGCCAGACATAGAAGGCCATGTGTTTTGTGGCTCACGCCTGTCATCCCAGTACTGTGGAAGGCCAAGGTGGGCGGATCACCTGAGGTCGGGAGTTCGAGACCAGCCTGGCCAACATGGTAAAACCCCGTCTCTACCAAAAATACAAAAATTAGCCAGGCGTGGAGCAGGCACCTGTAGTCCCAGCTACTCAGGAGGCTGAGGCGGGAGAATCGCTTGAACCTGGAAGGCAGAGTTTACAATGAGCCAAGACTGTGCCATTGCACTCCAGCCTGGGCAGTAGAGTGAGACGCTGTCTCAAAAAAAGAAAAGAAAAAGAAAAAAACGAAATGTCCAGAATGGACAAATCCATAAAGATGGAAAACGGACAGTGTGCCTGGGGCTGGGGGAGGGGAGGTGGGAGCGGCGATAATGGTGCGGACGTTTGCTGCAGTGATGAAAATGTGGAGTTAAATCATGGTGATGGTTGCACAAACAACTCTGTGAACACGCTTGAAAAACCGAACCATGCACTTTAAACGGCGAGTATTTGGGGAGGTGACTTAATCTCAGTAAAGCTGTTGTTAAACACAGCCATGTGTTTATAGTGGTGTGCCTGGCCTGTGCTCTCACCAGTTTGGACCCTGGAGATGCGCCAGCGTGCACGACATGGGGTCCTGCCTCTGTCCCTTGCTTTCTGGCATCTGTGCCATAACTGCAACTCTGCCAGGAGAGCATGTGTGGGGCGTGTGTTCAGATGCTTCACAATCTCCCTCCCTGCTCACTTCCCTAGGATGGCAGGGGCAGCAAGGGGCCTTGGAGACCTACACTCCAACCCCACTGAAGCAGGTGGTATTTTCCACAATGGCCACAGTATGTCCCAGTATGTCCCATTCCCGCTACTGGGGGTGGGGTCTGTGCACCCTCTCTTTGACTCCTGCAGGCAGTTGGGACTGCATCGGTGGCAGAGGTGACACAGCTTCTACTGGCAGCACCTTCTGGGCACGCTGACCCTGGGAACCCAGCGCCATGCTGTGACGAAGCCCAGGCCACAGGAGCCCCCGCTCTGTGCACCAGCTCTCAGCCCGGCGGAGTCCGCCGCAATGCGGATGCCATCTTGGGTGCTCCAGTCCCCAGCTGGGCTCTTTGCCCTCGCCCACCGTGTAGGGGAGAGAATGAGCCCTCCCCTGCCAGCCACACCACACCTGCAGATCTGGGAAGGAAAGTAATACGCTGTTTTACTAAAGCCTGAGGGCCTCTGCTGTCAGTAAAGGCTTGAAGGAAAGCTAGGCAGAGGCTGATGGAAGCTGGAGGAAGGGAAAGCCTGAGAGGTGGCAGCAGGAGTTCCTGCGGGGACACAGGTAGAAAACGCGCAGATGCCCTGAGCGAGCCGGACCCTGGGCAGAAACGCCAGCAGGACTGACTGCAGCTGCACATGACAACAAGAAGAGAGGGTTGGTTTTCATTTTAGTTTTCAAGCAAAATTTAGATAAAGTTAAAGAAGTCAGGGCTTCATAGAATTTAAAAGAAAGCTGTTGACAACGCCAAGTGCTGACGAGGACTGGAGCGGCTGGAACACTCGGCACGGCTGCTCGGGACCAGTGCTGCCGTCTCCTGCAAAGTTAGACCTGCACCTTCTTATAAACACAGAAATTCCGCTCCTAGGGAAATGCAAAATTAAGTTCACACAAAATCCTGTACACAGATGTTTCTCTTTGAGACCGGGTTTTGCTCTGTCACCTGGGCTGGAGTGCAGTGATGCAATCACAGCTCACGGCAGCCTCTGCCTCCTGGGTTCGAGTGAATTTTCACAATCAGCAAAATTGGAAACCACTCACATGTCCCCTGGGGAGTGAAAGGATAAACAGTTGTACAGCCACGCGACAGCCTCAGCCGTGAGAGGGAGGCGCTGCTGATACCCAACAGGGACGAACCTGGGAGGCACCTCGCCGAGTGACCGGACAGGCCCCAGAGGTTAGTAGTATGTGGTTTCATTTACACGACGGCCTCCAAAAGGCAAAGCTGCAGGGATGGAGAGGCCAGCCGTTGCGAGGGGCTGGGGTGGAGAGGAAATCGTAGCTTTCAAAAGTAGCATGGGGCCTGGGGCAGTGGCTCACGCTTATAATCCCAGCACTTTGGGAGGCCAAGGCAGGCATATAACTTGAGGTCAGTAGTTCAAGACCAGCCTGGCCAGTGTGGTGAAACCCTGTCTTTACTAAAAATACAAACATTAACGGGCGTGGTGGTGCATGCCTGTAATCCCTGCTACTCAGGAGGCTGAGGCAGGAGAATTGCTTGAACTGGGAGGCAGAGATTGGAGCGAGCCGAGATCACACCGCTGTACTCCAGCCTGGGTGACAGATGGAAGCTCCGTCTCAAACAAACAAAAAAGCAGCCTGTTGGAGCCGCTCTGGGTCATGAAGCTATCTGTGTCCTGACGGTGGGCATGGTTCCACATATCCATACCTGTGTCTACACTCATCAAATTCCTTTTTTTTCCGCTACATCCCAGGCTGGAGTGCAGTGGTACAAGCATGACTCACTGCAGCCTCAACCTCCTGGGCTCAAGAGATTCTCCCACCTCTGCCTCCCAGGTAACTGGGACTACAGACATGCACGCCCAGCTAATTTTTGTATTTTTTGTACAGATGGTGTCATGCTATATTGCCCAGGCTGGTACTTTATAAAGAAAAGAGGTTTAATTGGCTCACGTTCTGTGGGCTATACAGGGTTCTGATTCTGGGGAGGTCTCAGGAAACTTAGAATCTTGCCAGAAGGGGAAGGGGAAGGGAGCCCATCTTCACTTGGCAGCAGGAGAGAGAGAAAGCGAAGAGAGAGGTGCCACACACTCTCAAACCGCGAGACTTGGGAGAACCTACACAAGGCAGCACTTGGGACAGTGTTAAACCACTAGAAACCACCCCCACGGCCCAGTCACCTCCCACTAGGCCCCACCTCCAACGCTGGGATCACAAATCAACATAAGATTTGGGTGGGGACACAGAGCCAGACCGTGTCCCCAGCCAAAGAGGCAGACATCTCTGCAGCAATCAAAACTTACAAGAGAATCTGTGTGGACTGGCAGGATACGTGGTGAGTGGAACGGGCTGGCCATGGTGGGCCTCGCGCCCTGCCCTCCCCCAGTGGCACTCTCCACCGTGACAGCCTGGCTGGTCACAGGTGCTGCTCTTGTGCCTGGGAGAGAGCTGTGCCCCTTGAGGTCCTTGGGGATGCCACAATGTTGGCTACGTAGGTGGGAGCCCAGAGCAGAAGGGTCATGCATGGACATGGGAAGAGGGTAGGTAGGCCTGTAGCCCCGGGTCCAAAGACTCTACAGGACTCAGATGGGGGTCCCTGGGTCCCGTGAGCATGGTGACCTCTGCCAGGACAGATGGGCTTGGTGACCACAGAGTGGACAGATGAGCATGGTGACCTCTGCCTGGACAGATGGGTGTGGTGACCACAGAAGGGACAGATGAGCTTGGAAATCTGCCGGGACAGGCCCACCCCTCCCACAATTTCTCACCTCCAATTTGGGGAGGGTCTCCCCACTCAGGGGGATGGTGGGACATTCCTTGAGTCTGTAGGGCATCTGCCAAAATCCAGGCATCATCCCATCAAATAGCAGCATGTGTGTGTGTGTGTGAACGTGTGGCTACACACACACACACACACACACACACACACACACACACACACACACACACACGCACAGTTGTCATGCTGTGTCCCAGTGAACGGTGGCTCCTAGCCCATCCTGAAGTTGGGATCAGATCCTGGCTCTGCCACTTACAAGTTGTCTGAATTTGGGTAGGTCATGTCACCCCCTGACTTTGTGTTCCCATCTGTAAATGGGGCCCACACAGGGACCCCCATCACAGGGCATGGTGAGGGTTAACTGCTGCACCTGTGTGGAGCTCTGTGGGCACAGCTGGCCATAGCGTGAGGATGTCCACCATCCTTGCCAGTCCAGGGCCGCACAGTGGTCCCTTTCTGTGCTGAGCTGGGGACTTGAGGCCAGTGGACCCTGAAGCTGCACAGGCCACGAGGGCACCCGGTGCTTCCCTTCAGTGTCAGCTCCTTGGGGGACACAAAAGATGAGCCATAGGGAGCAATTACTCAGGCCCATAATTTGCACTTAGATTTATTTTAATCGGCAGTGCATTAGAAAGGCACATGTGATCACCGTTTAATGAGTGTGATATGCATAATCCATTTTATTCTCAGCTGGCTCCCGGGGTAATTACATTTCTCTAGTGTTTAATTCATAACTTGATCATTTATTCCAAGTGCTGCTGGGCTTGGACCGCGGGCTCTCAGAATGGCTGCTGAAAGAGCTCAGACCCAGTGCTTCTCCTGGGGAGCCGGCTGTGCCTACAGGTGGCAAGGAGACTTCTTCGTCGCTTGGTCGGTACTGGCTGTGCCTGGAGGTGAGGAGGACAGATTTTTCTGTCACTCTGGGTGGGGGCACTGGCCGTTCCTGGGGGTGACAAGGACAGACTTCTCCGTGGCTCTCGGTGGGGGCACCCTCTCTAGGGGCAGCTCCATGGGCGCTGGCGGGACGGAGCCTCGGGAATAGTGATGGTTTGGTTGGTGGCGACAGTGACGACTGGGAGGCTACAGTTGGTTCCCACGGAACCAGTGTTCAGGCCAGCGAGGACCCCATTGGTCGCAGTGTCCCCTACAGTGTCAGCCCTGTTGTTTCTGCAGCTCTTCTAGGTTCAGGTGTGTTTAGAGACACAGATGCTCACCGCTGCGTTACAGTTGCCCACGGTATTCGGCACAGCAGTGCATGGTGTGGCTTTGTAGCCTTGGAGCAGTGGGCGGCACTGTGTGGGCTCAGGTGTCATGGGCGGCACTGTGTGGGCTCAGGGGTTGTGGGCGGCACTGTGTGGGCTCAGGGGTCGTGGGCGGCACGTCTGGGTTTCTGTGAGGGCTCCCTGCAGTGTTTGCGGTCACACGCCGACTTTCTCAGGACTCTCGCCGTCAGTAAGTGACGCACCCACCGCTGCACCAGACTCGAGATCACGTGACCATGCGCTCCCCGCTTGCTCACACAAAGATATCACGTGGTCACACGCTCTCTGCACACACACAAAGATATCACGTGATCACACGCTCCCCCACACACAGAGATATCACCTGATCACATGCTCTCTGCACACACTCACACAAAGATATCATCACGTGACCACATGCTCCCCACACAAAGATATCACATGATCACGTACTGCCCCCCCACACTCATCCCCCAACAGCAGTGGGAGGTCCAGGGGTGTGTGGCAGGCCCCAGAGGTCCTGGGTGTTCTATTTAACCTTTCTGTGCCTCAGTATTCCACCCTTTGAAATGGGCTGATACCGCAGTCTCAGTTTCACTGGGGTGATGAGCTGGGGTGCCTGGATTATAGGAAGTGCAGTACATGTGTTGATTAAATCACGGAAACCATCACTATTTTTGCCTGACAGGTGAGGAAACTGAGGCACAAGGAGCTGATTGGCCCATGATGGCCTCAGAGCTCGTCAGTCAACCCCCACCAGGCTATGCTGCCTCTTCTGGGTGCCTCCCGTCTCCCCAGCACATCTGTCCACTGGGGTGAGATCTATCCAATGTCCCCACCAGAATCACAGGGGAGCCTGCTTGACAATGAGAGGCCGGCCACCCTGGCACCCACAGTTCAGCCCCTAGGTAGGGTCTTTCCCTGGCATCCCGGGGCTGGGCTGTCATTTAGTTTAGGCCACTGACGCTTGCCCATTCATCCCGCCATGCCCTTCCTTAAATTTTCTGAGTGTGCAAGCAAACCCTTCCCCACTGCCCTGGACACGCTCATTCCCGCCAGGGTGGTCAGGGGTCCCCATCACTCATCAGCAATCCCCACACCTGGAGGTCTCTCTTTAGGACCTCACTAGCCAGTGCTCCGCCTCTCAGCCATGGCCGTGGTGAGTTTTGTCTGCAGCAGCAGCCACCAGCTGGGCGAGGAGCGCAGCCTCGAGAAGGACGGCGCTGATTATTCTCTACTTTCCCAGGAAGGCCAACGTGCACTTCACAGAGACCGGGAATGGGACAGATTCGCAGGGGTCAGGCCACAGTGCATGGAGGTTGGGGCATGTGTGACCAGCCAGGGCCATAAAACACAGACGGTGGGAGCAGGGTACTCAGCCGCCGAGGAGGGCGGGTGGGGAGGCACGGGCAGGCTGTGGGTGCAGTGAGGCAGGCAGGCAGGGGAGGGTGGGAGCTGGGTGTGGAGGTGGCGGGGCTGGGAGGGCGGGTGGAGAGGTGGGGCTGGGTCCCAGCTGTCCTGGCTGTCCCCCCACTCCTTCCCCAGCTGGCTGTTGCCCAAGGGTGGTTTCCTGGGGCAACGGCACCCACTGTCACTCTGCTGTGGCTGACAAAGTGGCCGTTTTCTTGCTTTGTTTTGCTGTTTTTTTCTTAAGGAAGAAGAGAATTTGGAGGGCTGTAAACCCCATGTGAGCCTTGCACAGTTCTCCTCTAATTGGATCTTCACCAAGGCTGTGATGGATGTGGAGGCTCAGCTTTCTGACAGCGGCTCCAAAGCAGGCTTTCTCTAGGGGGTGGACTGCCCTGTTCTCCTGGGAGAGGATGCATTTGCTTCCGATGCCCAGGGCACAAAACAGCTGGATGTAACAGCGGAAGTGGAGGGGCAGATTCTCTACCTGGGAAACACAGCAGGGCACATTCGTGCTAGAACCAGGGTCTTATACCAAGTGTGCGATGCGCCTGTTCTGTTCTAAGGACATAAAGCATTCTGCCCTCCTAGGAAACCCTCGAAAGGGTCATGGAGTTGGCAGAGCGGCTTCCAGGGTTCCTCCTCCAGGAAGCCTTCCATCTTCCTCCCAGCTGTAGACGCAGGTCTGCTCAACAGGTAGCCGGCAGCCCCACAGCCTCTGTGTGGTTCCAAGGCTGAGCAAGTCATCCCTGGCTACTCCCATCTCCAATGACAGAACATACCATGATGAGAGCCACTGAACTAGGAAGACAGTTGGGGGCAGGGCGCTTCTGGGCTCTGAGGGCCCCTGCATCCATCCCCAGTTACCTCGGCCACTGCCCATCTGGGCCGGGCGGTCTCTGTGCCTGGGGTGTGGAGTCATCCAGGCAGACAACTCAGAATAATGAGCCGAGCGTCTCCGCGGAGATCCCGCCTGGTGCAGAGCTCCTGGCACAGGATGGCAGGCGGTGTCTCAATAGCTATTCACAAGATGTTATCTCCAAGCACCGGGTGGAAACCAGCCTTCCTCCCCCCACAGCTGAGAAGTGATAGGCACTTCCCTGTTTACCAAGGACAATAGTCAACCGTGGAGAGGCGTGGAGCTTGCAGCTCTTCCGATGCCGCAGTTGAGACTGAGCATCATGTCCCAAAGCTTCAGGATGGATGCAACTCTGCTCCACCAAGGGCAGGGGACAGTCAGAAGACACTGGCACCAGGAGGGAAGAAGAGGGGAGGGGCCAGCGACCCTAAAGAGCAAGCCCTGCCACTGTTTCTGAGCCCCCGAGGGCCCTCTGACCATACACACCTTCCCGGGCAGCTGGATACCACTCCAGAGTCAGACCTTGTTTTTTTTTCTTTCTTTCTTTTCAAAATATTTTATTATAAGCTAAAAAGAAAAGTAGAGTACATTAAGCCTCAGCAGTCGTTGGCCCTTCAATCTGAATTAGTATATCAGGTATTTTACTAAGGGCAGGGTTGGATGGTGCAGAGAGACGCAGAGTATCAGAGCGCCTAGCGCCACAGAGAAAAGGTGGCTGGATAGGGTGCCCCACACAGGAGCTGGGACCTCTGAGGCCAAGTGTCCTTGGCTTCTTAATCTGGGCCTCATGTTGTTCCAAAGGTCCATGAAGATGACCAAAGGCCAAACAGCAGGAAGACACAGTGGCCACCCTGGGGCTTCTAAACCGAAGGCCAAGGACTTCAGAGGAAGAGCCGTCTGAGCTGAGGCCTGGGGAGGAGCCAGCTGGCAAAGGAGGCAGAAGAAACCATGCCATGATACTCAGGGCAGGGCAGGGGCATCACCTAGGCTGGATGCGGAGACGCACCCCTTCCACAGACCATCGAGAAGCCCTCAGCACCCCCGTGAGCTGGGCAGGGGCCAAGCCAGGAGGTGGCACATGGGTGGCGCAGAGCCTCCAAGCCTCCAAGCCAGAGACAGGGGGCCTTCAGGAGGCCCTGCCATGCCCTGCTCTGGGTGGGCCTCTCGAGCTGGACTCTGCACCCTAGGGGCAGGGCTGGGTCTAAGGCATACCTCAGGGTGTACAGGCTGTGGGGGCCACTTCTGGACACGAAAGGATGATGCTGGCTTCCCCACACCTCTGCTGGGGCTGAGTGTGGGTCCCATGTTGTCAGCCTGACCACCGCACTGCCAGCCCAGCACAGCCTCCAGGGCAGCCACAGCCCAGCCAGGCTTCCTGGCCTCACGGGTATCCCTGAGCACCTGGGAGCAGAGAAAATGTACCCCCGGGAGTCCCCACTCACCTCTCAGCCCTGCCCTGCCAGACACTAGTGCAGCGCGGCACCCCCTGCCCCGGCCCCGCCCTGCCAGGCACTAGTGCAGTGCGGCACCCTCTGCCCCGGCCCCGCCCTGCCAGGCACTAGTGCAGTGCTGCACCCCCTGCCCCGGCCCCGCCCTGCCAGGCACTAGTACAGTGCTGCACCCCTGCCCCAGCCCCGCCCTGCCAGGCACTAGTGCAGTGCTGCACCCCTGCCCGGCCTCACTCACCGCCCCCCCCAGCCCAGCACCACCAGCTTCGTGGCCTTCAAGGCACTCAGCAGTATCAGAAACACACACATATGCCCACATGCACACACACTCAGAAGGGCTGACACACCACCCCCCACATGTAAGCCCCAGAGGCTGCACGTCACTGAACAGCAGAGGTGGCCCATCCCAGAGGACAAGGAGAGCCCTGAGGTCTCTACAAGGACACCTTGCCTGGGTCCTGCCCACGTCCCCCCCCAGATCCCTTGAGGAGGGCGACTGCCCCCTACACCACTCAGTGCCAGGACTTACCTGTGCACCCCCAGCCTGTGCATCCCCAGCCCTGTGCACCAATGACCTGCTCGCCCCTGGCCTCGCTCACCCCAACCCTGCTCACCCCTGGCCCTACCAGGTTCTTAAGCTAAGGCTCAGTTTCTTCACACTGCAAACACAGCTCTGCCTGTATTTTCTGGGGGTTTTAGGCTCACGTTGGACACTGGAGGTTCTCTTGAGGGAGTAAGAGCAGCAGCTCAGGCTTTTGAAGGCAAAATGGAACAGACGCAGGGCCTGGGAGACACCAGCTGGGTGACAGCAGGGCTCCAGAGCTGGCAGATGCCCAGGGTGGGGGATGCCCGCCCCCGCCACTCGCTCCTGCAAACCTGGTCCCTGACTTGGGTTGTGAAAATGGAGCTGCCAGGAGGAAGGACACCTCCTGCAATGTCAGAAGCACCCAGCACAGGGAGACCTGATTTCCAGGCCCTGGGGGAAGCTGGGGTGGCCAAGCTGGTGGCAATGAGATATCCATCTTTTCCGAGAAGTCCTTTAATATAAACCAAATGAGTGCAAACCTCGGCATGGAAGCACATCTTTCAGGAAGACGGAAAATCAGAGTCATCGCACAAGCTGGAGCAAAGTTGATTTTCTCTGACGTTTCCTCCTGTGGTTAGTCTTGGAGCCAGCAGGTGGCCGGAGGTGCCCCATTCTTCCTCATAAACGGATGGTCTCTCAGGAATCAAGCCAGGCCCTCACCTCCAAATCCTCAGCCCGTTTCTCCCTGGCCTGCAGGTTGCTGGCTGCGCCCCGGGCCTCACAGGCCTGTCCCTTGGGCATAGGGTGGCTCCCTTTTTCCATCAGTCCTTCCTCCATCGCACCAGGGCTTGTGCAGAAGCGGGGGCTTGCAGACATCACCCTAGTCACTGAGGGTACCCACTGCCCAAATGGACAGACGGTCAGCCTCTTCAGACACTGGCCCATGGCCTCCCAGGCTGGGTGAGGAGCAGGTCCCTGTGGGAGGTGTGGCAGAGGAGACCCCAGCCCCAGCAGGCCCCGGCGAGCTGGGCATCTAGCACACTGGTCCCTGAGCAGCTGTCTCCACCCCGAATTGAGCCCCTCCTGGGGACTGCCTCTTTCCAAAGACTCCCTGGTCATCTTAGAGCCCCAGATGCTCTGGAAGGCAACTGCCATGCCTTGAGAACTTGTGAGGCCGAGGTGAGCCACAGGGACCCTGCCAAGCTGCCTGATTCCTTGTGTTCCTGGCAGAGGGGACCCACACCATCGTCACCCCACTCCACTTGTGGGCCAGAGCACCCAGGAGTGTCTGGAGCCGAGGAAGGTGGGCCTGAGGGAACCTTGACCTGCAGGAAGAATATGGAAGGAGTGGAGCAGATGTGGGGGACCTGCATCCCCACCCTCACCCCAGGGGCGGAGCCAAGGCCTGCAGCCAGCGCCCGCATTCCTGTGCACTTGGCTTCCCTGGCCTTCGTGCCTGCGCGGCAGGTGAACAACCTGGGCCCCCTTGCCTGGCAGGTGGGCCTGTCCGCCGTGGGTCCCCAGCTGCCCGGTGGCTCGAGTGCCACGGCGAGATACTTTAATGGACACATTCTGAGATTTATTATTAGTAATGAAAAGGAAACACCCTACTGGTTTCCAGTTCGCCAGCCTGACAGTTCATCCCATTCCAGGCGGAGAACCGCAATTCGATAAATTCACTGCCATCGGTTTTGTTTTATTGAGTTTGTTGTGTTAACTTCGCTGTGGGAAACGTCAGACGTCTGAAGAGTGTGGGAGGATCATGAGCCCCGAGCTCCCAGGCCTGCTGGCAACTTCACTCTCAGCCCACGTCTCATCACTGGCCCACTGGCAGTTGCCCCCAAATTATAGTCCTAATATTATTTTGCAAAGTGAAGAACTCCCATCAGTCTGTCGGCAGATTGAGAATGGAGGAAGCAGTGTCAGGGTGGCTGCCCTCTGTGCCCCAGCCTCTGGGGCCCCCTGGGAATGACACCCCTCCCGGGAATGACAGAGCCCCCAGGAATTGAGCGCAGCCCCCAAGGACCCCCGGCCGGGGAAGGAACTGAATGCAGGGCTGCTGGGGAGCGTTCAGCGTAGAAACCAGCTGGGCTTGCTGGGAAGGGCATTCCCAACGCCCCGGGATGTTTTGAAAGGAGTGACGCCCAGGATTACCGTCCCCCACCCGCACTTTCTGAAGCGACTCAGCTGTGTAGACAGATCCGTCTGCAGCAGGCACGTGCTGTTATGAAGCTAATCCTTAGCTGTCGCAGGAAGCAGCAAATTATCTCATCGGCTCTTCTCAGACGGAAGCGTCTCAGAAGCGAATGTGTTTATTATCCAACCTTGAAATTTCCAGAGAAGATCAGAACCTATTCATGCACGACGCTGTCACGCTTTTCTAACCAGTTACAGAGAATGAAACTGTGGGCTGGCCCCCACTGCTTGCCGGCCTTCACTTACAGAGTAAGGGGCTCTGGAGCCACTGGCGAGAGACCTCCTGGGGTGTCTGGAGGGTCCCGCTGGCCACCTGTGCCCATGGCCACCACGTCTGAGTGCAAGGGACAAAACCCAAGTCAAACCAGCTTGAGGGGGCAGGGCAGGCTTCAGGGACAGCAGGACTCAGGGGCCAGAGCAGCAGCCCCAGGACTCTGTCCTCCTCCAACCCCAGCTCTGCCCATGACCACCAGGAACCCAGTCGGCAACCAGTGAGTGAGGCCACCCTACCCAGCAAAAGGGCTCTGCATTCCACACTGGCTGATGCCTCCAGCCCAGGACCCACCCCTGGGGCCTCAGGAATAGGGCCTCTGGTTGCTGGGGGAGGGTCAGCCTGTCCCCCAGACCATGTGGGAAAGGCTTTCTGTGACCCCACAGAGGGTGCGGGGCTGGGGCGGGGGCTCCATGAATCTGGGAACCAAACCACCACGTGACCCCTCCCACACCCTGGTGCCAGCAGAGCAGAGCTGCCTGGCCGGCAGTGACAGGCAACAAAGAAGCACCAGATTCCCTCCAGAGGACACGCTTGGTAAACAGAGCAGCATTTGAAAAGGATTACAGAGCCAGACTCCGGGACTCGAGGGCTGTTCAGGATGTAGACAGCAAGGTTCTTCATTCGGCACCATCGGGTAGCCTCAGCCCTTTTTTAAAGAAAAATAAAATAACAGGTCTTCTCTGTTAGCCATCAAACCCATTACATATGGGCATATATTTAATATATCATGTACGACTCGTGTGTGTGTGTGTGTGTGTACATGTGGCTGTGCACGTGTGTGTGCGTGTGTGTGTGTGTGCATGTGTGTGTGCGTCTGTGCGTGTGCGGAGAGGGAGAGGGGGTGAGAACAGGCAGGCGGGAGCAGCATGTGGATAAACAGGGAGGATGCATGTAGCAGGACTGAGAGCAATGCCCGCAGGCGGCGCACACCAGACTCCAGCCCCATGACCAGGTGCGTGTGCACAGGCCGAGCGTGTGTGCATTTGTGAACGTGGAGAGAAGGCATGATTCCAGCAGAGCCTGTGGGCTGCAGGGCATGTCTGTATTCTAACTGCTCATTTCTACTAGAACACATTTTCCTTAAGTTAATGCTCCTTTTTTCCCTCCAACGATATTTTTAAAAACCAGATTGCAGAGCTGTGCTGGTTGCTAGCACAGACTCTAAGCAGCCGGCGCACTCCTGTGCCAAGTTTTCCGGTCCCTGCAGAAGCACATGGCTGGAGGCACAGGAATCCCACAGGCCCCGCCCAGGCTTCCCAGGACTGTGACTGAACCGGGTTCCACGCTGCCCCCAGGCCTGTCGGGGGCCACCCCCAGGTAAGGAGCGAGAGCCGCTGGGGCTGACAATGCTGGATGTGGAGCACCTGGAGAAGGGGTGGCCTCCTCCACACCCCGTGGTTGTTGACGCTGAGAATAAGCCCCTGCTGGCTTAAATCACGAAGCCCCCAGCAGCATTTACGGGAAGCCTGGCTGTGCCCACTCTGGCCAGATGCCAGCCTGGGCTGCCTGACCCACGCCTCCCATTGGCCTGAATATCTGGAACTTGTTTGCATCTGGGATGCCTTGGCCAAGGGTCCCTTAAACCCTGTGTGCTGCCCTGCCTCGACATCTCATTGCTCCCTGAAGGACCGGGGCTGCCCCCGTCAGTCAATGCTCCTGGTAGGAGCCACCGTCTCAGCTCCAGTTCCCCAGAAGCAGCCCCTTGAGTAAGTGTTCCCAAGGCCGAGATGAAGTCCCGGGGTTAAGTGCTGGTTGCAGCCACGCCTCAGCTCAGATGCTGTCCCACCTCAGGGACCTGGCGATCCTGCAGCATGCTCTGCCCTGGGGGTGCAGCACCTGGGTGGTCTCTGCTGTGCTTTGGATTGGGTGAAGCAGCTCTCAGAACAGGCCCCAAAGCTTCCAGCTGCGGCCTCAGCACCCTGCAAGGCTGAAGATGTCCCGGCCTGGGTCCCTGACCCTGTAAAGTGCAGGTATGATCAAGGTACAGAGCTCAAGGCAGGAGGGTCTGAGAGGACATGGGAAAACCAACGTGTTCTTCCTACCCACACTCAGCACTCCACACAGCACTCCTGACCTGGGGGTGGATTTCTTCCCAGCACCAAGCAGTTCTCCAGCAGATGCCAGCTGGTGTCCTTTAATTCAATTCCACCCTGACACTGTCCACTTAGAGATGGCGTCAGACCCCACAGAGTGAGGGCTGGCTGCCCGCCACAGGGTTGCTCCCGCTTCCGAGGCCAAGGGCAAGCCCCAGAGGCTTTGGTCTGCACAGCTATAAACCGGGTCCTGTGATCCCCTCCTCAGGCTGGGATGATTTGCTGGAGCAGCTCCCAGGACTCAGGGACACGGGCTCACCAGTTTATTATGAAGGACGTTGCACCAGATGCAGATGAACCGCAGGTGGACGAGATGCCTGGGGAGGCCGGGGGTGGGGGCGAGTGCAGGAGCCTCTGTCCCTGCGCAGCCAGGCCACCCTCCTGGCAGGCAGATTGTTCTCCAACCCTGAAGCTCATCGCACCGAGTCCTTTGGGGTCTCCTGGAGGCTTCATCACAGGCTGATTGACTATGTCATAGACGATGGGGATCAGCTCACCCTCCAGCCCCTTTTCCTTTCCTGAAGGTTAGAGGTTGGGGCAGAAAGTTTCCACCTTCTAATCACGTGACCGGCTCCCGTGGCCACAGTCCCCATCCCGATACTGTCCAGGAGCCCCCACATCAGCTCAAAAGACGCTTCTATCACCCCAGAAACTCCAAGGGTAGGCACAGCTATTCCTTGGGAAATGCCAAAGGCTTTAGGAGTTCCTTGTTAGGAATTGGGACCAAACACCAAATATCAGAACAAAGGATTCTCCTGGGACCCCTACTGGTCAAGAAATGACAAGGGTTGTAGTCCCTCTGTGTCAGAAGCCATTTAAACGTGTGTTTATTCTTATACCACAGCACACCGGGAGTGATGCTGGATGGGTGGGCCAGCTCCGTCACGAGTCCTTCACCTCAGGGAACCTCCTCTGCCTGGAGTCGGATGCGGCGGCCAAGTGCTGTGCCGGCCCTGAACCCCAGGGCCAGGAGGGGTGGGGCATCCACGTCGAAATCCACAGGAGGGTCCAGTCCCAAAGGTCTCCAGCGGGGCATGATTCCCACCACGCTTTCCAGGTGTCCTGCAGGCTCGCTTGGGATTTGAGCAGGAATCTGCGGGCAACGTGGACAGTGTTCTCTTCCTGCTGGGAAGCTGTGGGCATTTCAGGGCCTTCTTGAGCAATGGCAAAATCAGAGAAATAAGAATGTGGCCCCTCCAGGTGCTTGCTGTGATAGAAGATTCTGGAAGCTTGGTCAAGCTGCAGATCGACTTTCCGGGAGCCACACGTGTGACTCTCACCTCGTAAGTCCACTCCATCCCGCACACACTGACTGGACCACCCCCATTGCCTGGTGCTTCTTCCCTTGCCCCCCTGGCTGGTAGCTGGCATGGTCTCCCGCACACCATATTCCAGGCACTGAGACTCGGAGGGGCCACGTTCCCTGCCCAAGGCCCTGCAGAAAGGTCTTGACTTCCTGGGTCAACCCCCCACGCCTCCGCACCAGCTTCCTCAGGGCCCCAGGGAGCTCTGGGCTGACAGCATTTGCTGCCATCAAGGCTTGTGCAAAGCGAGGGAGGCCACCGCCTAACCTGTGGCTGTGCGAGGAGAGGGTGGCTCTGGAGGTCCGCATTCAGAAAGTGGTTCTGGGGGGATGCCTGCTGTCAGCTCTCGTTGCCTTCTCTAGACGCAGACATGCAGCAGCACACAGGCAGGCACATGGGTCCACGGGCATGGCAGCAGCTTGTACATGGGGCACCCTCGGGCAGGTTATACACGGGGCACCCATGGGCAGCAGCTCGTACACGGGCACCCACGGGCAGCTTGTACACGGGACACCCACGGGCAGCAGCTTGTACATGGGGCACCCATGGGCAGCTCGTACATGGGCACCCATGGGCAGCAGCTCGTACACGGGCACCCACGGGCAGCAGCTCGTACACAGGGCACCCACGGGCTGTGCAGCAGCTTGTACACGGGGCACCCACGGGCAGCAGCTCATACACAGGGCACCCAACAGGGCAGCAGGAACACTGGCAGCAAACAGGTTCACAGACGAGGCAGCATGCACCCCACGCAGCACACAGCTAATGAATGCGGCAACCCCAACACCGAGTGAGATGTCGCTGTGGCAATGCGCCCGCACCGGTGCTCATGGCAGGCGTCCGTCGCCTCTCTGTCAAAAGCCCACATATTGGAGCAGCCATCTAAGGATGCTACAGCATCTCACCCAGCAACCTGAGGAGAAGCTCGGGCTCCGAGTGCCTCTTACACAGACGGCGCGGGTGAAGCTGCGAGGGTGACTGTGGAGTGGGGTGTGGGGTGGGTGTGGGGTGGGGTGTGGGGTGGGTGTGGGGTGCGGGTGTGGGGTGAGTGTGGAGTCGGTTGTGGGGTGGGTGTGGGGTGGGTGTGGAATTTCGTTGTAGGGTGTGGGGCTGTGGATTTGAGGTCTGGATTCGCATTCTGGGGTGTGGGGCTGTGGATTCAGGGTATGGATTCGTTTTGTGGGGTGTGGGACTGTCGAGTGGGTGTGGATTCATATTGTAGGGTGTGGGGCTGTGAATTCGGGGTATGGATTCATTTTGTGGGGTGTGGGACTGTGGAGTGGGTGTGGATTCACGTTGTAGGGTGTGGGACTGTGGATTTGGGGTGTGGATTCGTTTTGTGGGGTGTGGAACTGTGGAGTGCAGCTGTGCATTATTACAGCAGTGCAGTGCAGCTTTTTGGAATCGGTTGTGATACTCAAGTTTTGAACTGGCCTGTATAAACTTTAATATCCAAAAATGACCTGCCTTTCCTGGGGTTTGCCTGAAGAGTCACTGAGGGAAAGAGACAGTGACTGATTGTGCCCGGCCCGCCTGGCCCTGAGAAAGCCCCGGCCACATCTCTCTTCCTGGGAAGTGGCCTCTGAGCCTGTCGTGCCTGATAAGAGTCCTGGTTACCTGGGGGCCTTGGGCCGGCCCGGATGGTCTGTGCTGTTCATGGGATTTGTGGTGGGGTTTGGGGCCACATGGTGTTAGCTACAGGAAAGTCCTGAACCCCAAGGCAGGCCCTCTGCTTGGGGAGAAGCAAGTGCTGTCCACGCTGCCTGGTGCGGGAGCTGCTGGGGAGAGCCTGGGCTCTGCCAGGTCCCTTCGCTGGTTCTAGCTGGTGTCCCTTCACGATGAGGAGCGGCGACTGTGAGCCCAGGGGTTTGCGGCACTGTGTGTGTGTCTAGAGAACTGCTGAGCCTTCTAGAGAATCGCGGAGCCTTCTAAAGGGTGGTTTGGGGACACCAGAGCTGCAGGGTGTAAGGCAGTGATTGAAGAAAAATAGACCTCATCTGATTTGTTCCTCCAGGGATTCAGGCTGTTTAACGAGCCCAATAGTCATGCCCCGTGTCTGGGGACTGTGCGGATGACAGTCTGTAAGTGACTGGCAAAGCTGCTGCCTGTGGGGCCGGGTGTGAAGCCTGGGTCCCTGTTTCCCACCACATGGACTCTTTATTCCAAGACCTTTCTCCCTCGCCCGGCAAAGGGGCTGGGCTACTAGGGGCTGAATGCCTGGCCAGTGGCGGGGACTTATCTTACCGGCAGAACAGACTGCACCTAAGGGGACAAAACCACGCTGTGGTCTCAGCACCTGCCGATGGAGTGGGGGTGAGAAAGTAAGAACCATCAGAAAAATCAGGGAGTTGGGGACAGGGGCTGGAGCCCACGGAGGAGCCGGGAGCAGGGGCTGGTGCCCACGGAGGAGCAATCTTGCATCTCCTTGTCTGGAAGGCATAGGCGGAGGCAGTGCTCAGGGCCCAGCACCTGTGTGTGTTATTTTTAGAAAAGTTTTACGCTCAATTATCCATGTCAAGCTCAACATAATTCATTCTCTGAAAAGAAAATGAGCAATAATTAGGCACCTCAGCCCCTGGTTTGGCCCCAGAAAAGTCCCCTGAGACCAGGCCAAGCCAGTGGGGTTGAGAGATGTTGGCGCACAGGGGCCAGGGGTGACTGGGTGGAGGGAGAGCTGGGCCAGCCTCCGGGGAGCACGTGGTGTGGCCAGCAAGGCACTGGACGCACGCTGGGCACAGTGAAGGGCTCGCTCCTGGTCCCATAGCCTGAGGAGAGGCACCTGGTGACTTCAAATGGGGAGGGGTTGCAGCCCGAGAGGGGCCCTGAGGGGAGACCCCACACCCTGTCCTGTAGGGGCCGGCCCAAGAGGCTGGCCTCTCCCTCGGGCGTGGCTGCTCTGCTGTGCTGGGCCCTGGATGGGATGCCCGTGCCCTGGTCTTCTGCCCACTGGACTCAGTCTCCCCTGACAGGAGAGCAGGGTGTCTGGGCCTGCCCTCCAGGCATCCTTATCCCTGAGAAAGTGAATGAATGATGGAAACATCTCCTAAATTCATGACTGTCCCAGGACATTGGGGCAAGTGGCAAAAACCCAAGGGAAACAGCTCCGGAGAATGAAGGTTTCATGGGATGGGAAGTCTGGGGGGAGCAGGCGCTGGCCCAGGCCTCAGATGGTGTCCTCAGGAAGCTGCAGGCTCCACTTGGCTCCAGGAATGGTCCCAGGAGGGAAGGGGTCCCAGGAGGGCATGGGGTTCAGACCCAGAGAGGGGCTCTGTGATCAAATGCATGCCTGAGGCTCCTCCACTTCCTATCTTAGGATCCCGGCCCCCCCAAGCAAGGGTGTGAGAGGTGGGGCCTTTGGGAGGGTATTTGGTGGTGAAGGTGGGGCCCTCATGAATGAGATTAGTGCCCTTACACAAGGCTCTCCAAGGAGCTCCCTTGCCCCTCCCACGACAGGAGGACGTAGGAAGAAGGCGCCCTCCCGGAACCAGGAAGCAGGCCCCCGCAGACCCTGGATCTTCACTTGGTCTTGGCCTTGCAGCCCCCAGGCTGTGAGAAGGGGTTTCTGACGTTTCGGAGCTCCACCCAGCCCCCGGGCTTCTGCCTCTGGAGCACGGTGGACTGAGACCGGCTTCCTCACTCTTGCTGCTGACCCCGGCTTCGTTTCTCCTCGGAATGGCTTCCTGTTGTTACAGAAAGCGTCTTGAACGGCCTTTGCAGCTCCAAGGCAAGAGTGACAAAGGAGGAACCTCTCAAGGTTTTGCATTTGGAACTCCTGGGAAGCCACCACCACACAGAGATTTTTCCTGTTTCCGTAAGCAGCCAGGACTCCTGACTGCGGATCGAAGCGCGCACTTTGGATCTCTGGAGATGCAGAAGTCATGTTTATGCAAACTCCATCCTTAGCCCAAGGAGGAAAGGAGTTTAAAAGACAGAGGGAAGAGGTGGCTGAACCTCCGCGCCCAGTCGTGCCTCACCTAGAGGGCAGCCTGGCAGAGCCATGCAGTAGGAGGGGCGGGCGCGACGAGACCTCAGGCTCCTGCTCCAGCCCTGCCTCGTGCGTCCCCCAGGCCAGGCTGGGCGGCCGGGCTCAGAATTCACAAGAATCCAAGAGCCACCCGTCCCTTCCCTCCTGACAATAAACGGAAGGCTAATATTAGCCGAATATGGCCCTCTTAGCTTTCCATCACCCAGCATGCTCACGAGCGTGCCTGGAAAATTCCTTGCAAACCGGTGCATTTTATACGAGCCGTCAGCCCGAAGCTTCTGGGTAAGAGCAGACAGAAGCCGCTTCTCCTTTGCAGATGGAGCAGATGGGCTGGCGCAGCCCTCTGCGTGGCATGTGCTGCCTGTGTGTTGTCTTTTTCCCAAGAGCAAATTGCAAAAAGAAAATGGCTTTCTGTGGGGGGCGCAGCAGTTAGCAGCCTCCCTCCAGCAGGACGAGGAGGAGGGAAAGAGGAGGGTATAGATGGGCGGGGAGGGCAGTGAGAAAAGAGAACGGGCCTGGGGGCCTGGGGGTTCCTGTTCACCAGTTTCAAACCTTCTGGTCCAGAGAAATCAGTGGGAACGTCACAGGAACTTTCTAAGGGACACCCTTTGTGTCCATGGGCCTGAAGTGCCAGTCATAGCCAGCCCCTCCCAGGAACGATTTCTATCAAATGGGGCAGCACTGAAACCTGTTTTGGAAATGGATCTCCCTTCCTCGAAAAGAGAATCCGCCCCATTCCCCATTTCCTCTAGAACATCAGCTCTCTTCGCATGACTCTTGGCTGATGCCTTTAAAGTCCCTAAGGGGTCTCACAATCAAAGGTGACTCAAGGCATTCTCTGCTTCACCCTTACATGCCATTCTGCTCAGCAGGCCTGGAGGGCACACGGCGAGGTTGCTGGGCTGGACAGGAGACTGGGCGGTGCTTCGGTGAGGAGTAGTATTCAGCACCGCGTCGATGAGTCCCCGCTCCCTCCTCCTCTCCCACCACCCTACTGCCTGTGGCCTCAGGCAGGGTCCCAGAGCCACCAGCCCTGGCCTGGGGCCCAAGGATGTCGGGGTGCAGGATGCTGGGGTGCAGGGACGTCGGGGTGCAGGATGCCGGTGTGCAGGTCGTCAGGGTATAGGACGCTGAAGTGCAGGGTGCCAGGGTGCTGGATGCCAGTCCTTGCTCCTGTTCACAGTCCAGCAAGCTGGGGAGGGACGTGGAGCCTCATGGGCAAGGTTTCTCCCTGACTGCCCGGCCCTGCTCCACACAGAGAGCCGCTCTTGGGGCCACCTCCTGGACACCCACCTCCAGGTGCAGGGCAGCTGCAGCCACCTGGACTTTGGCCTCTGCCTGCTCTGTCCTCGTGCTGGGCTGGCCTGTCCTGTGAGGCCCCTTCTGTCCTCATGCCCTGCAGCACCGCCTGAGACACCAGAGCTGGACGCAGGGAGGGGGAGGAGTGGTCTCTGAGCCATGTGGAGCCGGGCTCCACTCCTTAGCACCTCCTGCTTGGAGGTGAAGGCCAGCATGGATGCAGCCAGGGTGGGCAGAGGGAGCCTGGGAGACCTTCAGCCCCTCATACTGTCTTGGAGGGGAGAGGTCTGGCGCATGGCAGGGATGGCCCCAGCGGCCTCTTCTACCTCCCCAGCCCACTCCAGCCATCCTTCACTCTCTCACCATTCAGCCAGGCTCTCAGGACCTGGCCAGTGTGGGACGCTCACAGCTGGCGTGCTCTGGGGACAGCACTCCAGCTCCCTGTGTGTCCAGCGCGCCAGACTCACCTCTGGATTCTTTTGGAGACATTTAGGGGACTCCGAGGACAAGCACTGGCTTGGAGCTGCAGGGCCAAAGGCCTGGTTTACCGGGGGGTCCCTTGAACTCAAGGCTGGATCTGTCTCCCAGCACATTCTTGGCACAGGAGGGGCCCAGCGGGTGGGCAGCAAACAGGGAAGGAGTGCAGAAGGAGCCCCCACCCCTCAGACACCCTGTCGCAGCCGAATTGGAAGGCCCTCAGTGTCTGCGTGGCCACCCTACCCTCCTGCGGGCTTCGCCCCACACGGTAGCACCCTCCACCCCCACCGCCCGCTTCTTTTACAGTGGTCTCCTCTCCCTGCCTCCGGCACTCATTCCAGCCTTCCTGCTAGGTGTCCTCACTCCTGTCCACCAAGGAGATGGACCGGAGTTGGGGCCCTGAGGGCCACGTCAGCTGCACTCATGTGGCTTAGGGCCCCTGCACAGCGCCGCGCTCCCCGCTGGGCTCCAAGCCTCTTGCCCCTTTTTTTTTTTTTTTTTTGAGACACAGTCTCTGCTGCCCAGACTAGAATGCAGCGGCTCAGTTTCGGCTCACTGCAACCTCCACCTCCCATGTTCAAGCCATTTTCTAGCTTCAGCCTCCCGAGTAGCTGGGATTACAGGCATACGTCATCACTCCCAGCTAATCTTTGTATTTTTAGAAGAGATGGGGCTTCACCATGTTGGCCAGGCTGGTCTCTAACTCCTGACCTCAAGTGATCCACCCTCAAGTGTTAGGATGACAGGCGTGAGCCCCGCCCCCATCTATGCCTCTTGTAAGAGTCTTTGTTCTGACAGGCAGCATGTGCTGGTGCTTCCACGCTTGGAGTGCTACGCGGAGCTCGGTCAGTGTGGCTGGTGGGTCTCCTGCCGCCGCTGCAGTGAATCCCACATGATGACCACCTTGCCGCTCTGGAGATCAGGGTCTGAATGGGGCTCCCTGGGCTGAATCAAAGTGCACGCACGGCGGCCTCCTCTGGGGCTGTGGAGGAGACCCCGTTCTGCTGCCTTTCCCTGTGCGTAGGGCCACCTGCACCCCTCAGTGTCTGGCCTCCATGTGGCCACTGCTCACCGCTTCCTCAGGCTGCCATCACTCTGCTTCTCCTTCTGCCTCTCTTCCTCACTTGAGGACCTTTATGACTCCTCTGGGCCCAGCACAGCCTCCCTATTTCATGGCTGCTGAGCTGCCTTAATCCACTTGCCCCTAATCCCCTTTGCCAGGCACCCCAACAATACTCACAGGTTCTGGGGAGTCTGACGTGAACATCCTTGGGGTCCTTACACTCCCCACGGCATGGGCTGCCCCATCTCATCCGCACCCGTGAACGTTAGGCACAGTTAACATCCCCATATTTCAGATGAGGAAACTGAAGCTCGGGGTCACCTAAGGCCACTCACTGTGGAGGCGGCAGAACCAAGATGTGAAACCCCGGGTCAGACTGCAGATCCCGGGCCCTCTGCCTGGCTGGGTGGAGCAGTTTCATTCACACTGAGAAACCAGCCCCAAGCAGGAGGAGAGGGTCCCCGGAGCTCCAGCCAGGAGACAGGGCTCCATGCATCTGAGCAGAGAGAACACAAAGGTGGCGGGGCGGGTGGAGGACACCCTCCTTCCTCCCCGCTGGGCACAGCTTTCTTTGCCAGGTGCATGCCAGCCCTGGGGAGAGGCGGCAGAGCCTCCTATGGGGTCTCAGAGCAAGGAGAGGAGACGAGCCTGGAAAAGCCTGCTCCTGCCAGCGGGGACCCTCTGAGCCCCTGTGCCTGGGAGCCTGACATGCATGCAGGTGTCCACACACAGACCATGTGGACAGCAGGCGGCTCACAGGAAGACTCGGGGGTGCTGCTGTCCAGGCAAGGGGAGAGGCTGAGCAGGTGAGGTGCCAGCTGTCCCCTCCAGATGCTCACGATTTGCTCAGCACACCTCCCTGTCTACTGGGTACCAGGCCTGCGCTAGATTCCCGTAGAGCCAGGTGGAAGGCAGATGGCTCTTGGGGGCACATGAATTAAGGGAACTTGGCTGCTTCTGCCCACTAGGTGCCAGCCCTTGAGCCAAGGCTCCCCAGGAGGCTCTGGCCTCCAGGCAGACGGCAGAGACACACTTGTTGATATATGTTTGACAACTGCATGAGTCAGACCATCCGGCTGAATCAGAGCCCAGAGGAAATGCATGATTGAAAAGTGGGCCGGCTACAGAGCAGCCAGCTCTCCACCAGCCATGTCGGGTTTGAACTAGAAGATTCCTGGCTTCTTAGCCATGGGAGGTGAAGGAGCCCTGGATGCTTTGGGATTTGGCGGGAGTGCTGAGACCTGGTCCTAGAGGGGGAGACCTGGGCTGGGGTGTCAACAGAGCAGGAGAGCGCATGAGAAGGGAGGGGAGCTACAAGAGCTCCTCCTACAGCACACGGCCAGGGGACCCTCAGCCCCTCCCACAGCACACGGCCAGGGGACTCTCAGCCCCTCCCACAGCATCCAGCCAGGGGACCCTCAGCCCCTCCCACAGCTCAGGGCCAGGAGACCCTCAGCCCCTCCCACAGCACAGGGCCAGGGGACCCTCAGCCCCTCGCCCCTCCCACAGCACAGGGCCAGGGGACCCTCAGCCCCTCCCATAGCATCCAGCCAGGGGACCCTCAGCCCAGCTGCTTGAGACTGAGAGGGCTCCAGCTTCCAATCTCTGGACTTTGTTTTAAAACTTTGAAAGTCCCAGGAAAACTAGAGTGAGTTGTTTGTCCTACCCTGAGCCTCCCAGCCTGCTGGTGCCATCTTTCTCAGGTGACCTGCAGAATGGCAGAATGGCCACCCTGGCTTGCCTGAGGCACGGGACAGGATTGCCGAGTGTCTGTGACAATGACAGGAACGTCACATAACTCTGGTAGCCAATCACTCTCCATCCTCATCCAAGTGTACCACACAGACAGCCACCACAGCGTCCGGAACGAGTCCCCACCCGGGCAAAGGCGGAATGTGGGACTGCACTCCGGGCCATTCTCCTCCCACACAGCCTCTCCAGCTCCCTGCAGCCACCAGGCCGAGCCCCGGCCTCTGCAGAATGAAGTGTGTGCACACCACAAGATGCTCACTGCAGCCTGCTGACCGAGGGGCCCCGTCATGCATTTCACACACAGGGAACTGGGGGTCCAGGCTTGGTGAAGCTGGGATTTGAAACCACCTCCTCTGCAGCCTGTCACCCCGACCTGCCCTCAGCACCCCTGGCCTTCCTGGGAATTCTCCCCTGCAGCGCTCTTGGGCAGCCACACCTGCTCCGTCTTCTGTTCTTCTCTGAGAACACAGTTCACGTTTCCAGAAAGCTAGCCGAGGTCCAAGGGGCGACCTGGGGATGTGAAGGACAAGGATGCCGATGGCTGAGGCTTGATCCACCTGTAGGGCAACCCCTAGAATCTGCCAACAGCCCCAGAGATGGCAGGGGTGCAGCCAGCTCGAGGCTGGAATTGGCTCTGCCCTCCTCGCCAGCCTGCTAACACTCACTACGTGTACCCATGTGCACATGCCGCTCTATTTTAAAGATCTTCCTTAGAACACCGTGCGTCCTGGAATATGTGCAATTTCCATGCTGTGGGTGGGAAAATCTATAGCCAAGCTCTACATATTATGTATGTTACGTATCTTCTGTGCCCCTAATTCCCCATCCGCCTTCATCCCCATAGGAAATTGGCCACTGATGAATAATAAATGCTTGTTGTTTTCAGCCACTGCTCATGGGGCATTTTGTTACGCAGCAATAGATACTGAGAGAGGTATTATTGTAAACTCACTTAATTTTTTAATGTAGCAAGAAGGCTTCCTGCTAGCAGCAGTGGTTGAGGCCTGAGGGAAGGGATGCTCGGAGGCTCTCCCGCACTGAAAGCCTGCTGGTGCGGCCTCACTCTGCCCACCCTCTCATCTTCTCCATGAGTGCAACAGAAACTCACTGAGCGCCAGCTACCTACCAG
Source organism: Cheracebus regulus (assembly GCA_963574635.1). NCBI lineage: Eukaryota > Metazoa > Chordata > Mammalia > Primates > Pitheciidae > Cheracebus > Cheracebus regulus. Next base: position 30,652 of record CAUYQU010042040.1, read on the forward strand.
GCAGCATTGGAGGGACTCGGGGTAAGCTGGCCAACAAAACAAGCAGGGACCCCCACCCTTAGGAGCGTGCTCCCAAGGACTGCTCATGTGGTGAAGCTTCGACCTGATTGTCACCCCAGGCACAATGTCATTACTTGCTTGGTAATGAGGACATGGCCTTGCTCATACCACTCGGGTAATCGCAGAAAGCCAGAAGTGTCCCCTGCACACTGGCTGCCCCTCGTCAGCACTGGCGCTGCACCCTAGAATCTCAGCCGTGGTGTCAGCGGGTCTCGGCCTGGCTGCCCACGGGACTGGCCAGCTCCCCAACAGGCAGCACTGGGAGTGTTGGGATCGGGGGAGCATGTCCCCAAGGCTCTCCAGCTTGCAGGAGACACTCGCCCCTGCAGCCCTGCCCCTCACAAGGCTGTGCCCAGTTTCACCTGTCAGTGAAGGCATCAGCCTGGCCAAGGGCGTGACTGCATCACCAATGGGCATAACAGGGCCCAGCCTGGCCCTTCCCAAGTGCCTCACCGGCGCTTTCTTTAAAGAGTCTCAGCTGTTTAGGAAGGGCTCCTGTCTGCAGAATCAGGAGAGAAAGAGGCAAACAATGTGAGGTTAAAAGCTTCCAGCTGCTGAGCCATCCGGCTCGTGCATGCACAGAAGAGCTCAGAACGGCCGAGCGCGCGGCATGGCCGCCAGGGACCTCCACCAGGGGCCTGCCATACACCTTGTGTAGAGCAAGGCCTTCCAAGTGACATTTTCCTACGTGCTTTTAAGCAAATGCTCCATCACAATATTTGCAGTAAGCTGCCTTTTACGATTTTTAAGCTCCCAGGCTAACTCAAAGGTAAATCTTTGAAAACAAGGGCAGCTTCGCCAAAAGGTCAGGGGATCGAAAACCAAACAATGCGCTTCGGCAGAGGGAGCGCACGGTTCTGCTGCGTCCTCCTGCTCTAGCTGGCAGAGGGACAGACCCCAGTGCCCATTGCTGGGGCCTTCCTCTTTGTGGGGGTCTCGACAGAGGCACCTGATGGCCCAGCCCACGGTCAGGCCCCAGGGTTAGGAAGACAGTGGTGAGCGCCTGGATCTGACATGGTCCAGCCCCTGGACTCCCTAGTGTGGCGTGGACACTAAGGTCCCCACCCAAACCTCTGTACGCAACTGGTGAATTGCCTTCCAGAGGACAAATCCGGCCTATTCCAGCCTACTCTAGTGATGGATCACCTCACCTCACACCTGACAACGCATTCAATCTCATTCATTCCCCAATGGAGACCCATCAGGAACAGCCCTGCCCTTCATTCAGCTGCTATTCCCATTTTACAGATGACTCAGTTGAGGCACAGAGCCGCTAAGGACACTTGTCCAAAAGTGAAATAGTGGGGCCAGCGTTCAAACCCCATTTGCTGGCTTCTGAGCCTGTTGTCCTGGCTTCCAGCAAAGGGACCACTGGCGTTTCCTTTGATGCCAGGATTTCTAAGCTCAGATTTTTGTGAACTGTGGCTCCCTGAGAAAAATATCGCTTTCCTTTGAACGACCAGCCCGAAGCAGGGTGAGAACACACCAATAAGCACGGAGTCCCGCTGCCAGCCGTCGGTTCAGGAGCCTCGAATTCTCCCAGCTGGGTGGGTCTGGGAGGGGGTTTCTCAGCCTCCTGCTTCCCTCAACATCCTGCGCCTCCCACACCAGCCTGGCCAGGTTTCCTGCTCCCAGCGCAACAGGTGCAGCCAGAGACCTCCACGAAGGCCAGGCTGGTTCCCCTGCTGCACCCGAGCCGCCCCTCCTGCCCCTGCACACAGGGAGCAGCAGCTCTACCCAACCTCTCCCAGGGGTTCTGGGCAGGAGGGAGCAGGGGAGGGGGCAGGGAGGGCCTAGAGAAATGGCAGTGGTGCCCTGGGGGCCCCTGGGCAACCCAGACATGGGGGGCAAGTTTGTGCCTGACCACCTATGCCAGTGCCACCAGGTGCTGGGGGGACAGGCAAAGGACAAGAATCTCACCCTCACCTGGCTCCCGAGCGGGGACGGGGGCCACCCTGTGAGGACACTCAGAGGGAGGGAGTGTGTCAGGTGCTGGGGCTGCCCCTCCCAAATCCTACTGGGGCTCAGGCTCTCAGGGTGACTTCCGATGACAAATCCAGGTAGTAATAAGGGGCCCAGAGGGTGCCCACTCACACCCCATAGCGTCATGAGACCGGCCTAGGGTGCCAGGTGCGGGCCCCGAGTGAGGAGGGTGCTGTTCTGGGTGCCTGTGTTCTGCCTTCCCCCATGCACAGCTCCCGAGACTTTGATGAAACAATATGTGGCTCCCGCCCTCTGCAGGACCCAGCTGCTCAGCCCCTGCAGGTGTCCACAGTACTGCCTCGGGCCAACCTGCCCCGGGTGATAACTATGCCCTGAGCTCCCACCATTCCCACTGGGCACGTCCCAGAGACAACGCATTCACAGACCGTGCGTGCTCCTGACTGCGGCCAGATTTTAAAAGAAATTACGAGAAATATAATCTCCAGTGGTCCTAGAGTCCCCCTGGCACCCAGCTTCTGGCACCCTGTGGACACCCAGGAGTGGGGGGTGACCCAGCCAGCTGTGCAGCCGCCCCGCCCTGCCAGCGGGAGCTTCCTCTTTCCCTGACCTCCGATACACCCTCACCACCACCGAGCGAGCCCGAGTAGGGGGAGGTGCACAGTTCCCTTCCTGTTGGCAGCGAGAAATTGCGGAGAACAAGGAGGAGGGTGGCGGGAAGGGTCCGGTGCACGGTACCGGCCGCACCCGCCCAGAATTCTGATTCCCTTGAGCGCTCACCCAGCCCGCACTGACTGCCTCGGGGAGCGCGAGGGCGGGGGCGACCCTCCAGGCTGCACCCGGGCGGGGCGGGGACGGCGGCGGGGGCTGCCTCTCTCCTCCTCCGCCCCCCACTGCTGGGCGCGCCGCGCGGCCGCGGGCTCCGTGGAAACGCGCACAGCCGGGAGGGCGGGGGCGCGGCGGGAGGTGTGCGGGGCTGGGGTGCGCGGAGAGCGCGAGGGAGGAGATTGGGAGCGAGGGAGGGAGCGCGCCGGGGCAGCTGTGCGTTCGCTTCTCCAGGCGCCAGCAGCCCGCCCCGCGCAGCCCGAATCGGTCCGGGCGCTGCCGCCCAGGGGCCTGGGGATCCGCGGGGTTTGGAGATCGGAGGCAGCGCGGACCCCGCGACCAGCACGGAGCCTGGAGACAGCCTGAGGAACCGCTAGGTCTGGAGCCCGGTGCGCCGAGCCGGGAGTCCGGAGGAGCGCGGAGCCCGGGGCGGCGCGTCTGGGTCTGCGCTTCGCGGCTGGACGGCGCGCCCGCTCGTCTGCGCCACGCGCCCTCCCCTGGGCTCCCCCTCCTGGGTCCCCGCCGGAGACGCACCCACTCCTGCCCAGACTTCCAGCCCCGGAGGCGCGGAATAGAGCCGCGGACCCCGCGTCCCGATGCGCCTCAACAGCTCCACGCCGGGGGCCCCGGGCGTGCCGGCCGCCGACCCCTTCCAGCGGGCGCAGGCGGGACTGCAGGCGGCGCTCCCCGCCCCGGGCTTCGGCAACAGCTCGGGCAACGCGTCGGAGCGCGTCCTGGCGGCGCCCAGCAGCGACCTGGACGTGAACACCGACATCTACTCCAAGGCGCTGGTGACCACCGTGTACCTGGCGCTCTTCGCGGTGGGCACAGTGGGCAACGCAGTGACGGCGTTCACGCTGGCGCGGAAGAAGTCGCTGCAGAGCCTGCAGAGCACCGTGCACTACCACCTGGGCAGCCTGGCGCTGTCGGACCTGCTCACGCTGCTGCTGGCCATGCCCGTGGAGCTGTACAACTTCATTTGGGTGCACCACCCCTGGGCCTTCGGCGACGCCGGCTGCCGCGGATACTACTTCGTGCGCGACGCCTGCACCTACGCCACGGCCCTCAACGTGGCCAGCCTGAGCGTGGAGCGCTACCTGGCCATCTGCCACCCCTTCAAGGCCAAGACCCTCATGTCCCGAAGCCGCACCAAGAAGTTCATCAGCGCCATCTGGCTGGCCTCGGGCCTGCTGGCCACGCCCATGCTGTTCACCATGGGCCAGCAGAACCGCAGCGCCGACGGCCAGCACCCCGGGGGCCTGGTGTGCACGCCCACCATCCATGCGGCCACGGTCAAGATCGTCATCCAGGTGAGCATGGGTGACCACCCGCCAGAGCCCCGGCTTTTCCCCAAACCCAGTGCCAGTGGCGTGCCTTCTGGGTGTGGGGCATGGGAGAGAGGTCACAGTCTCCTCCTGCGAGGCTGGGAAGGTGGTTGGGGCAACTTGGGGCAGCTCCAGAGTTGCCAGGCTCAGCTGCTGTCTTCCCCCATCCTGTTGAGGGGATGGAGCCGGTGCCTGTGACCTCCCCAGAGTCCATGGCTGGGCCTCGGACGTCTCTGAATTCCTTAAGATCTAATGGAAACTCATGTGTGCTGGCACTGGCGTCACCGAAGGAAGAGACCCCCTATCATCAGCTTCTCAAAAGGCTTTGTGCCCCCAACAGGTCATGTTCCTCTCCACTGCAGAGCGGCCCCAGACAGGCTCAGCCAGCGCCTCCCAGCTGCCTCAGCTGGCCCAAACGTGGGAGTCAGAGGAAGCTGATGCCTCCTGGGGCCAGTTCCTAGCGTAGCCTCAGCTTTCCAGTCTGCATGACAGGGTAGTCATGGCACTGACCTCAGAAGGTAGAGCATTCAAGAGACAACGCGTGGGAAGTGTTTGTCTGGCCCCTGACACGTAGAAGTGCTCACAGGTGCCATTAGTGCTGGATGGTGGGGATGGTATTTCTGCTGGGAAGGTTGTGAGGATCTGCGTGTGGCGGTGGCATGTGGTGAGGTGCATAAGACTGGACCCTAGTGGCTAAGGGCCCTCCAAGGATCTGATCAAAGCGCTGTGGGGACACAGGTGGGAAGCCCCCTTGGGAATCAGTTTGGCTGAGAGGCGCGTGGCATGGGGGGTTCCCCATGCTGGAGGAGAGGGCTGGTCAAACCAAAGCCCTTAGCAGGAGGCTGGTATCCAGGGAGGAAGTCAGGGCCGGTTAGGCACTTTGAATGACATCTTGGACTTGAGCAGCCTTGGAGGTGTGGGGTTTCCTCCATTCTGGGTGGGCTAAGGAAGCCACAGGGCGGAGGGTCCAGGCAGAGTTGCCCACCTCTGCCCAGCTTGGGTGGCTGGCATTCCCCTCAGCTCCCAGCATCGGCAGCCTCCCAGCTGAGCTTCTGTAGCTGCCTGGGCATCCCACGTATGCCAGTTTGCCCAGTGGGGAGAGGCAGCAGTGCCAGGCAGAGCGTGACCTGCCTGTCGCTCCACTGGCCACCACCCAGATGGGCCGCAGGTTAGGGGGTTGGAACTAAGCTCCCAGTCCCCTCAGCTGCACGTAGAACTTGTGGCTATAGGTGTCCCATCGGGGAGGCCCCTCCTACAGGCACTGGTGGGCGAAGAGTCTGCAGCGAGAGGCCTCCCCCTCACCAGAGGCGCAGAGGCGCAGCCCACGGGGTAAACACAGCAAGAAATGATCTCTTGCTCCCCTTCAGGCTTCATCTGCTCTCCCTAAGCTCCTGTCTTTGGGGAGCCTCTCCCCAGTGTGCATAGAGCGGCCCCAGGGGCAGCAGCCACTCAGCCCTTCAGACGGTGGGCAGTGGAGGGGTCAGCACTGTCACTGCCCACCCAGGAGGTGCCCCTGCTCAGACACTCACTCCTCCCTCTCCCCTGGCTAAAGGCCAGGAGCTCACAGGCCTCCTGCAATCCTCAAAAACAGCCGCAAAGCACAGGGGTGTGAGCACAGCTTGGCTCTGCCCCCCAGAAAGCGTCCTCCCCTGCGCTCGGTCTCTCTGCCGGCCGGTCACTTGGGACTGGGCACGTGCAGGACATCACTCTACCTCCCAAAGCGCCACCTGCCCAGCCTTATTGCTCAGAGGCTGCGAGGCAGATTTGGCCAAGTCACGCTACATCCAGCCACGGTCACTCATCCACTCGCAGAGGCCTGTGATGCATCCACCCTGGGACAGCCCCCCAGCCCTGTGGACACAGTGCTGGCTGAGCATTGCTGGGTGCTCCTGGCGTCCTCCACACCCTTGCAGAACGTAGTTTCCATTTTTCTTTAACGGGCTCAGCCGCGTGCCTGGGAGTGGCTGATTACAAGGGCGCTCCTCCATCCGAGGCTGACGGCCTGGGGCTTCCCAGGGCCCTGATGCCAGCTGCTATGTGGCTCGAAGAGAACATTCCTCGTCAGAGAGGCCTTGGCCTCCCTCCACCCCGCCCTGCCATCCACCATTTTACGAGAGGTTTTTCCGGATGAGGGGGTTTATGTCCCTGCGTGGGCTTCTGGGCCACTGGCAGATCTGTGTGAACAGCTGCTGTTTTCAGATGGTGATGTCTGGCTGAAGTGGGCTGGATACCCTCTGGGAAGTGTCTCCCTCTCAGCAACGCGTTTGGAAGTGTTGGGGCAGTGGCCAAGCAAACGGCCCTCTTTCCAAAACAAGGGTCCTTTCCTGCCCCGGTGTCTCCACGGAATTTTGGCCTGGGCACCTGCAAACAGAAATTGTGTTTGGAAATGAGGCAGCTTCATGAGAAGAGTTTGGAGCAACAGGATGATCCTCCCTGAAGCTGGCTGGACATTTTCTGAGTGTGCAGCTGGGGGCCAGAGTAGATAGTGGAGCTGGGCTCTCAGGCCAGCAGGCAGGACCCCGTGCCCAGGACCTTCCCAAAGGCCCCAGACCTGGCCCTGGTGCAGCAGAGCGACTGGGAGGAGGTGCTGGGGGCTCGGAGACCTATAGGGTGCCCGCCCCCTTCTCTAACCCACCCGCACACGTGACCCCACACAGGCAGATGGATCTTGCTCCTGGTCTGGTCCCCCATGACCCAGGCCCAACCTCCAGCTTTGACCTCAGCTATGAAAGGTCCCGGTGGCACGGGCTCTGTGTGGCGGGGCTCAGGGCTGATGGCGCAGGCTGTGGACCAGCAGAGTCCCACACTCATCTGTCCGGGGAGTGTGTACTGACGTGTGTATCCAGGACCCACAGTGGCAGGGTCCTGTGAGTTCCGGTGTCAGATTCAAATCCGATGAGACGACTGCAGCCTTTGAAATGGTTTTAGAGACCTGCCCCCCGACCATGGCCACACACAGAAGCAAACCCCCTAGCCTCGCAGGCACTAGTCCATTAGACCCTCCTGAGCAGCTGTGAGGATGCTTTTCATCATCCTTTCATCACTGCCATTTTCTGCACCAAGGGAGCCCTGCTCCTGCAGGCTCAGCCTCCCTGCCTGCTCCTTTGTTTCCTCAGAAAGCTTCTTCTTACTTAGTACAAACAGAAGTGCTCTTCACTGGCTTAGACTCAGAGGGCACCCCCTCCCTCCCGGGACAGAGGGGCCTCAATTCCTGCAGGAGAAACTGGTGACCCACAGCCCCTGCTGCGGAGGAGTCCAGGAGCAGACAGATTGCAAGGCGACTTGGCCAACACCCCGGCCCTGTAGGGCGGGCAGAATCCTGGGAACGGAGCAGCCCTGAGGCAGAGAAGGAGACGGAGTCTGCTGAACTCGGGCCGTGGATCGTTTCAGGGCTCCAGCCCATGCCCCAGGCTGCGCCCAATAACCTCCAAAGGCAGCACCCTTGTCCTTAGGAAAGATATGGGGGTGTTCATAGTGTGGAGTCTGCAACTGATTCTCAGATCATTCAGAAAAAAAGGCGTGGCCGAGTGGAAGGAGAGCAAGCAGGTAATGAATCAAGTGAGGAGACCGCTCCTGGGGCCACGGGCATTGGGCCGCAGATCTGCCGCGGTGCGGCGGAGCTTCCAGGGTCTTCCTCCTGCAACTGTTCTGCAGCGGGAACTTTGTCAAGTTAGAAAGTTACAGAAAAGGCCGAGCGAGGTGGCTCATGCCTGTAATCCCAGCATGTGGGGAGGCCGAGGTGGGCAGATCACCTGAGGTCAGGAGTTCGAGACCAGCCTGGCAAACATGGCGAAATCTCATATTTACTAAAAATACAAAAATTGACTTGGTGTGGTGAAGGACACCTGTAATCCCAGCTACTTGGGAGGCTGAGGCAGGAGAATCGCTTGAACTCGCAGAGGTTGCTGTGAGCCAAGATCGCACCACCACACTCCAGCCTGGGCAACAAGAGCAAAACTCTGTCTCAAAAAAAAAAAAAGAAAGAAAGAAAGTGGCAGAAGAAGGAGTTCTTGGAGGGTTGTTAGGAACAGAGGTGTTTACACCGGGAACAGCCTGCCCCACTCTGACCTCCCCTAGGGACGGGAGGGGACCCACACCATGCAGCTCTGGGCGGCTCCCACTCCGGCTGTGGCAGCCACAGTGTCGTCATCTCCAGCCCAGGGCGTCAAGTGCTGTTGGTGTGGGGCCAAGAGTCACACACGTCCTCCAGTGTGAAAAGGCCAGGGCCCTTTAGAGGAAAAGAAGAGGGCATTTTTCCTGCCTTTTAGAAAAGGTACTTTAGAGTAACCCAAGAGTAGAGGAAGGGCAGTGTGTCAGCACAGAAGCATTCCAGTCAATATGTGAAGGAGTGGGAGTATTTATTAGAATTCCACCCACCAGGTGCAAGCCTGATAAATTAATGGATGCAGCCACGGACTCTTGGCAGCCGCCAGTGTCACGAAGGGGAGAGAGTTAGGTGTGAGGTGAGTCCTGGTGGGCACACCTCCTGTGACATCCTTGGATCTAAGCCATTGAATCTGATGGAGCCCCCGATGCTGCTGCCAACACACAGGACACACCAGAGACAGAGGAACATGAACAAATGCACCGTTAGGATGCAGCCAGCAAAACCCAGACCACGAGAAACGCCTCCGGACAAACCATTCAGTCTGTCCTGCGAGCAGTGAGGGAACCGGAGATGGCGGCCTTTATTTTTTTTTTTATTTGAGATGGAATCTTGCTCTTGTCGCCCAGGCTGGAGTGCAGTGGTACGATCTCAGCTCACTGCAACCTCCGCCTCCCAGGATCAAGTGATTCTCCTGTCTCAGCCTCCCTAGTAGCTGGGATTACAGGCACCCACCGCCATGCCTGCTAATTTTTGTATTTTTAGTAGAGACGGAGTTTCCCCATGTTGGCCAGGCTGGTCTTGAACTCCTGACCTCAGGTGATCCGCCCATCTCGGCCTCCCAGGTGGCCTTGATTCTTAGCAAAGACTTGGACAAGTCAACCTGTCATGCAATCCTGGGACCAAAGCTGATCGTTCTTCATGCCAAGAAGCAGCTAAAAAGTTTGGGGAGTTGAATGGCTGCAAATTCTTGTTGTCCAGGGCTATTGTGGGTATGTTTTTCAAAATGGTCCTGATCTCTTAGAGGTACATACGGAAGTGTTTACAGACGAAATGATGCAATGTCTCAGATTTGCCGAAGCATGCTCTGGGGAAGGGGCCGTAGGACGGCCACAGAGGAGACAAGGTTGGTCTGAAGTCTGTAATTGTGGAAAGTGGGTGTTGATGACATTCTTGGTATATGTTTGGAAAATGTTGTAATTAAAAGCTTTCAAAAGGTTAAGGTGCTATATGTTGGAATAAAGAATTTGGCATCTGAAATCAGATGTTCAGACTGTGGCTCTGAGACCGCGGGGAGTGAGAGGGCAGGACGGGACAGGGAGGTGGCCTCGGCCTTGTCCCAGGCACCGGACCTGACCGTTGGGGCCAGATGGGAGATGGCAAGTGAGGACGTGCAGACAGACCACGCGTCCACGTCTGTCCCTGTAACTCCGTTTCCCAGATGAAGCCAAGGGCAGAGCCATCTGTGAGCAGCATGTGGCTGGAGAGAGACAGGGCCTAGAGGGACTCTCAGCTGGGGAGGCCTAGGCTGACCCTGAGGTCTCCCCATGGGACAACAGTCAGGCTTTTGGGTGCGACAGGCAAGGGTGGGAGCGCGAGGGGCTCAGAGCAGGCCACAGCCGGCTCTGAGTGGGCTTGGAGTCCTTGGGAGGGACTTGCCCCAGAGCAGTTCAGGCTCACTTGTTCACAGCTCTGCACTGGGACCCAGGGTCAGCTCTCCCGGGCCATCCTGCACTCGGACTGACAGCATTCTGAGGACGTCCAGCTCCAGGGACACACGGGGTCCTGGGGCTGTGCCTGCAGTTCCGTGGGTGCTGAGGGCAGCAAGCGGGTGTGGCCGCCTGTACTTGCCATGCCACAGGCCAGACAGGGCCTCGGGCAGCAGCCCAGGGATCTCCAGGGCTGTTCTCAGGGGTGCCGGGGCTCCCATCTGGTCACATCTGCTGATGGGCACAGAAAGCCTGGGCTGAGTGGGGCCCGAGACGGCGTCCGGCCTGTGCGCAAGCCCGGGCTGCCTTCATTTTTCTCAGTTGCAGAAATGAATGTCCATGTGGTTTTCTAGTAGTTTATATTAAGAGAAGAAAAAAGCTTTTCTTTATGTTTAACTCGTGGTGAAACACACATCACATAAAATGTGCCGTCTTACCATTGGTGACTGCACCGTTTGGCGGTGAGGAGCACGTTCACATTGCTGTGCAAACATCGCCACCGTCCGCCTCCAGAACCTTCTCTCCCCAAACTGAAACTGTTCCCATTAAACCCTGAACCCCAGCACCTAGACCTGTCTTCTGCTTTCCGGCTCGGGGAAGTGATGACTCAGACAGATGGAATCTGTCCTCCCCCGGTCTCCTTGAAGACACAGGTTCACGATGGCGCTTTATGTGAAAGACCCCAGACTCCAAGGCCCTGGGTGGTCCAAGCACTCGATGTTCTGGAAAAGGATGAGCCGTTGGGCCAGGAGGAAGGTCGGAGGAGGGGTGGGGTGGCCACAGGGGCGCTGGGAACTCGGGGGTGACGAAAATGTTCTGTGTCTTGGTTGAGGTTCGAAGCTCGAGGAGCTGTAGATTGAGGGGTGGATCTCAGCGCGTTGGTCCTGCCTCCGTGAGTCTGAAAAACAGCAGCGGAGAGTGGCTGAGCTGCCATCGCTCAAGGCTGCTTCGGGCGGCCGGGTCCTCCCTCCCGTAGGCCTGTGTGCACTCCAGGTCTTCCTCCCCCGGATGGCCGCGAAGGGCTTCAAGGCTCAAAAGAAGCAGAGGAATCATGGGGAGCATGAACTCCCCACTCTGCAGGCCCTCACGCCCTGACCAGACTGCTGCCCACGCAATGCCAGCTCTGCAAGGGAGACACAGAGGGGAATGGAGATCCTGGTTCTTGGCACCGAGGTCACAGCTGCGGGGTCCGCCTGCCCCAGAGACCCCCATTGTTCCCCAGCCATGTCCTGGCATTTGATCTTGTCACCACTAGTGAAGGTGCAATGGCCGAGGGGCTGGTCTCATCCATGCGGCATCCCAAGGGGAATGCACAGCTCCGGAGAGGGACCCCGGACTCCGCAGCGTCAATGAAGAAACTGAGACCCAGAGAAGGCCAAGGCGCCTGCTCCACCTCGGTGCCCACTGCTTGTCCCAAAAGCGTCACCAGTGGGGCACCACCACCCAGGAGGCCAAGGAGAGATCCCTGGGTCTGGAGTGCCATGTGGACCTGGCAAAGGTTGGAGAGCCTGGTGTGCTGAGCCCTGCCCCCGAAGCCACCTGTACCTGCTTTGGGACTTTACATCCCCATTCACCTGTGGGGCTGCATCCTGCATACCCAGAGCTGGCTCCTGAAGGCAGGCAGGGGAGCAAGGAGGAGACCAGGGAACGCCTCCCGAGAATGAGTGGTTCGGGTCCCCGGTGACACGGAGTGGCTGGCTCACCAGAACCCGGGTTCAAATCCCAGCTTCACTGCTGGCCAGCAACAAGACTCTGGGAAAGTGGTGTGACCATCTGTGCCTCTGTTTCCCCATCAGCCAACTGGAGGTAGGGATTGCCCTGTGGTCTCGTGAGTTAACAACATAAAATACCGGAGCCTGTGCCTGGGCGGAAGAGGGACCCAGCCACCAGTGTGCACGATTCGTGTTCCCCCCTCCTCAACAGCAGATGTGCAGCAGGGCTTGGGAGGGCCGGGGGCTGCCCGGGCAGGAGGAAGTCTCCTCTGAGCGTCTGGGCTAACCTCTTTCCTTCCTTCCTCCATGCACTCATTGTTCATTCACTGAACACCTACTACTTGCCAGGACAGGGGTACAGTGACCCGAAAAACTGGCAAAAAGTTCTGGCCCCCTGAACTCATGTCCCATCAAAGAAGACAGAAAATAAGCAAAATAAACAGGCACGATACCTGACTGGCAGGTAGTAACAAGAGCCACAGAGAAAACCACTCGGGGGAGCGTGGGGTGCAGGCAGGTCAGGAAGGTCTCATGCGGACCCTGCAGGAGCGCTCCTGCAGGCATAGGGGAAGATGCCAGGTGTGGGAACAGGCCCCTCCACCGGCTGTCCACTCTTCTTCCCTGCAGCCTTGCCTTTTCCGGGGTGTCATGAGTGGAGCCAGCTGGGAAGTGGCCTCTTGAGCCGACCTTCCTTCACTCCATCCTCCGGGCTGTCGCCTGCATTGACCGGCGTTCCTCGTTACTGCGGAGTCGGGTCCGTTGTGCGGATGGACATTTTGTGGATGCGTTTGCCCACCCAAGGACACCTGGGTTGTTTGAGGTTTGGGTGCTGATGAATAAAGCAGCTCCACATGTTCACACATGATGATTTTACATATTCACACGCGATGATTTTACATGTTCACAAGCGATGATTTTACATGTTCACGCGATGATTTTACATGTTCACACGCGATGATTTTACATATTCACACATGATGATTTTGTGTGAATATACATTTTCATTTCTCGTGAGTAAATACATAGGTTTCAGATTGCTGGGTCATACAGCAAGTGTGTGTTTGCCGGTGTTTCCAGAGCAATGCGCTGCTTGGCACGTCCCCCGCCCTCACCCTAACCCACACAGAGGCGGGGTCACTGCATCCTGGCTGGTTCCTGGTCTTAAGAGTATGATGAATAGGAGTGGCCAAAGTAGGCATCCTTGCCTTGCTCCCAATCCTTTTTTTTCTTTCTTTCTTTAAAGAAAGGGTCTCCCTCTGTCGCCCAGGCCGGAGGGCAGTGGTGCGATCTAGGCTCACTGCAACCTCTGCCTCCCAGGCTCAAGCGATTCTCCTGCCTCAGCCTCCTGAGTAATTGGGATTACAGGCACCTGCCACCATGCCTGGCCAATTTTTTGCATTTTTTGCAGAGATGGGGTCTTCCCATGTTGCCCAGGCTGGTCTCAGACCCCTGGACTCAAGCGATCTTCCTGCCTTGGCCTCCCAAAGTGTTAGGATTACAGATGTGGGCCATCATACCCACCCTGCTCCCAGTCTCAGCCAGAAAGTTTTTGGTCTTTCTAATTCAGTGTGAGGTTTTTACTTTTTAGCTTTTTGGCAGTTTTTTTGTTTTCATTTACCCATACTAACAGGAGTGTATCTTGTTGTGGTTTCAGTTTGTGTTTCTCTGGTGACTGATGATGCCAAGCATCTTTCCTTGTGTTTATGTGACATTTACATATCCTCTTTGGTAAAATGTCTGTTCTAATTGTTTGCCATTTTAAACAATTGGGTTGTTTTCTTATGGTTCAGTTTTGAGAGTTTTTAAAATACATTCTGCACATAAGACCTTTGTCGGATATGTGATTTGCAACTGTTTCCTCCCACGTGGCTTTCTTTGCCGTCTCCTAACATGATATTTCACAGCGAAAAGGTGTAGTTTTGGTAAAGTCCAACATATGGAAAATTTTATGGATCGCTCTTTGGGTGTTGTATCTGATTCGGTGCCTCACCCAAGGCCACGAGAATTTCCTTCCATGCTATCTCCTAGAAGATGTCTAGTTTTACATTTATGTTTATCAGCCTTCTTGAGCTCATTTTTCTGTCAGGTGTGAGGCACAGGTCCTCTTTTGCGTATGAATATGTAAATGTACCAGCATCCAGTGACAAGACGACCCTTTTTCCACGGAAGTTTCTTTGTGCCTTGGTCAAGATAAGTAAGCAGACCACATCTGTGGGGTCTACATCTACTTTCTTTTTATTATTATTACTCCTTTTTTGAGACTGAGTCTCGCTCTATCGCCCAGGCTGGAGTGCAGTGGCGTGATCTCACCTCACTGCAACCTCTGCCTCCTGGGTTCAAGCGATGCAATCCCACACTCTCTTAATTGCCTGAGCTTTATAGTAAGTCTTCCAAGTAGCATAAGTCTTCCAACTTTGTTCTTCTTTTTCAGAATTCTTTTGGTTATTCTAGTTCCTTTGCTTTCTATGGAAATTTTAGAATCAGCTTGCTAATAGCTACCGATAACAGCCTGCTGGGATTTTGACTGGGATTTTGTTAATGTGTAGGGGAGATTTGGCATCTCCATGTATCTGAGTCTTCTTTGATTTATTTTATAAGTAGTAGTAGTTTTCAGCAAGTAGATCCTACTCATCTTTTTTAGATTTATGCCTGAGTATTCATGGTTTTGGTGCTATTGCACATGGTACCGTTCTTGAAATTTTCTATTTTTAATTTTTTATGGCTAGTACATATAATTAGTTTTGTATATTGACCTTGTATTTTGCATCCTTGCTAAACAAACTCATTAATTCTAATTTTTTTTTGTAAGTTACTTGGGATTTTCCATGTAGACAGTCATGTTGTCTATGAATAAAGAAAGTTTCTGTTTTTGTTTTGTTTTGTTTTGAGACAGAGTCTCGCTTTGTCACCCAGGCTGGAAGGCAGTGGTGCAATCTCAGCTCACTGCCACCTTCACCTCCTGGGTTCAAGTGATTCTGCTGCCCCAGCCTCCTGAGTAGCTGGGATTATAGGCATGTGCCACCATGCCCACCTAATTTTTTTTTTTTTAATTTTAGTAGAGATGGGGGTTTCACCATATTGGTCAGGCTGGTCTTGAACCTCCTCAGCCTCCCAAAGTGCTGGGATTACAGGTGTGAGCTACTGTGCCTGGCCTTATTTTATCCTTTCTAATCTGTATATGTTTATTTCCTTTTCTTGCCCTATTACTCTGGCCATGACTTCCAGCATGATGATAAATAGGAGTGATGAAAACTGATACCCTTGCCTTGTTCCTGATCTTAAGCAGAAAGTTTTTAATCTTTTTAATTGAGTATGAAGTTTTTCATTTATTTAGTTTTTGGTAGAGCTCTTTATAAAGTTAGGGAAGTTTCCTTATATTCCTAGTTTGCTGAGAGTTTTTTTTTCTTCTTTTTCTTTTCTTTTTTTTTTTTTTTTGAGATGGAGTCTCCCTCTGTCACCCAGGCTGGAGTGCAAAGGTATGATCTCAGCTCACAGCAACATCTGCTTCCTGGATGCAAGTGATTCTCCTGCCTCAGTCTCCTGAGTAGCTGGGATTACAGGAACACACCTCCACGCCTGGCTAATTTTTTGTATTTTAGCAGAGACAGGGTTTCACCGTGTTGCCCAAGCTGGTCTCAAACTCCTGAGCTCAGGCAATCCACCCACCTCGGCCTCCCAAAGTGCTGAGATTATAGGCGTGAGCCACCACGCCTGGCAGAGAGATTTTTTTCTTAATTGTAAATGAATGTTAAATTTTGTGCACTGATTTTTCTGTCTCACCATGTGGTAAGATCATGTGGATTTTCTCCATTAGTCAGTTAATATGGTGAATTATATTGATTACTTTCCAGTTGTGGTAAAATGTACATCACATAAAATTTACCACTTTAATCAATGTAAGTGCACAGTTCCACGACACCATGCACATCGTCAGGCGACCGTCACCACCTCCCTCTCCAGGCTCATCTCCCCAGACTGAAGTTCTGCACCTGTTACACACTCGCTCCCCCAGCCCCTGGAAACCACCATCCGACTTTTTGTCTCTGTGAATTTGACCACTCTAGGTGCCTAATAAAGTGGAAAGCCTTGGTTAATTTTTGAATGTTGAACCAGCCTCACATTCCTGGGACAAACCTCATTTGGTCATGTATTAGCTGGTTTTGACTTGCTAGTATTTTGTTGAGAATTTTTGTGTCTATGCTCATGAGAAATATGGGTCTATAACTTTATTTTCTTGGGTTATCTTCATCTGGATTTGTTATCAGAATAATATTGGCCTCATAAAGTGAGTTGGGAAGTTCTTGTTCCTTTCATGTTTTCTGTAAGAGGCTGTGTAGAATTGGCATTATTTCTTCTTTAAAGCTTTGGTACATTCTCTAGCAAAACCATCTGGGCCTGGAGTTTTGTAAGAATGTTATTAATTCAATTATTTTAAAAGACAATGGGCACAGTGGTTCATGCCTGTAATCCCAGCATTGTGGGAGGCCAAGGAGGGTGGATCACCTGAGGTCAGGAGTTTGAGACCAGCCTGGCCAACATGGTGAAACCCTGTCTCTACTAAAAATACAAAAATTAACCGAGTGTGGTGGTATGTGCCAGTAGTCCTGGCTACTCAGGTGGCTGAGGCAGGAGAATCACTTGAGCCTGGGAGTCAGAGGTTGCAGTGAGCCGAGATCACGCACTATACACCAGCCTGGGTGACACAGTGAGACTCCATCTCAAAAAAAAAAATTATTTTAAAAGATAAAGGAATATTCACATTATATATTTCTCCTTCAGCAAATGTTAGTAATTTGTATCTTTTGAGTAATTGGTTCATATAATCTTTTTGTCAAATTTTAGTGCATAGATTTATGTGTGGTATTCTCTCATCAGCCTTTTAATGATTGTGGGGTCTGTAATAGTGTCCCCTTTTTCATTTCTAATATCCGTAACCTGTGCCTTCTCTCTTTTCTCCTTGGTCAATGTGGCTACGATCTTATCAACATTATTGTTCTTTTTCAAGAGTGAACTTTTGGCTTCATGGATTTTTTTTCTATTATCTTTTAGCTTTCGATTTTATTTATTTCTATTTCTTTCTTCATTTCCTTTTTCTGCTTGCTATTCTTTTCCTAGATTTCCTAAGGTGGAAGCTTAGATTATTGATTTAAGATCTTTATTCTTTTCTACTGTAAACACAAAATGCTATAAACATCCTCCTAATTACCGCTTTAGTGGCAACTCAAAATTTTTTTAACATTGTTTTCTAATTTAGATCAAAATATTTCCTCTTATCTCTTGGGTTCCCTCTTTAGCCTGTGAGTTATTTAGAAGTGTATTGTTTTGTTTCCAAGTGTTTGGGATTTTCCAGATGTCATTTTGTTATCCATTTCTAAATTAACCCTGTTATGTTTAGAGAACAAACTTGTATGATTTAAATTCTTAAATTTGTGAATTCTTGCTTCATGGTTTAGGGTAATGGTCTATGCTGTTGAATATCACATGCACACTTGAGCACATGTGTTGTGCTACAGTTGCTGGGTATATTATTCTAGGAAAGTCAATTTGTTTGATGGTGTTATAGTATTTAATTCCAGAATTTTTACTGGTTCTTTTTTTTTTTAAAAGAAAGAAAAAGAGAGAAAAGAAGAAAGAAAGAGCGAAAGAAAGAAAAAAAAGAATGAAAGAGAGACAGAAAGAGGAAGAGAGAGAGGGAGAGAGAACGGGATTCTTGTTTTATTGCCTAGGCTAGAATGCAGTCTAAAAATGGGTATTAAAAACCTCTTTATGCCAATAATTGTGCTTAACAATGGAGACAGGAAGGAATCGGGGATGAAAATAACAAGCAGCCAACCAATATTTGATTTAAACCTGTGAGATGGTATGCAATTGCTGAGGAGTGATTTACTTCCAATTATGTCATCACTTTTAAAATAGGTGTAATGTGATACTGAGAAAAATGTATGTTTTGTGGATTTGGGGTGGAGAGATCTGTAAATATTTTTTAAGTTTACTTGTTTCAGGTCTGAGTTCAAGTCCTGGATATCCTTGTTAATTTTCTATCTCGTTGATCTGTCTAATGTTGACAGTGTAATGTTAAAGTCTCCCACTATTATTGTGTGGGAGTCTAAGTCTCTTTGTAAGTCATTTAGAACTTGCCCTGTGTATCTGGGTGCTCCTGTATTTGGTGCATATATATTTAGGATCGTTAGCTCTTCTTGTTGCATTGATCCTTTCACCACTATGTAATGTCCCTCTTTGTTTCTTACGGTCTTTGTTGTTTTAAAGTCTGTTTTATCAGTGACAAAAATTGCAGCTTCTGGTGATGGTGGCTGGCTGTTTTGCCCATTTGTTGATGTATATTCTTCATTATGGTGTTGCTCTTTACCTTTTGGTATGTTTTTGGAATGGCTGATACTGGTTGTTCCCG